>ML262654.1:0-129766 GCA_005239495.1 Nicotiana undulata
TATATATAATTTTGAATTTATAGATAAAGTTTTTATATTCGAATTAAAATGAAAAAATATTTATCTTTTGTTACCATTTTATCATACTTAATTCGGTTAGCAATCATATGCAATCATATTAGGAACTTTTGTTATCTTAATTCAAATTATTTAAATATTACTTCGCCTCTGACCAAAAAAATATTCCATATAACTATAAATCTTTTACATTTAAAATCTATAATTATAGTTCTTTAAAACACTATTACTAGATTTGAATAAAGCGAATTACTTTTAAATAAATGTAATATATAGGGTACACATATATGTTTACTTACATATATAATGAAGTAAACCTACATGCCGGAGAAATAAACATTACAAAAATCAGTCAACATTCAACACAATTTTTTTTTTTTTTGTTTTTGAAAATGTTTGTTTGAAGAGTCAATTTATCTGAATGGACATCAAACAAAGAACAAAACTTTGGCTATATAATTGCTATCATTAATTTCTATTTAACATCTTCTAGGAATTGAAAGGTATAAGGCGAAACCTCTTCATTTAGCTGCAGTCAAACCAACATTGTAAGGGTATATATTTTTTTTCATTAAAGAATATTAGCTTTGAATCATTAGATTATATGAAAGATTTTGTTCTCGAACCAAAAAGAGGGATATTGGTTTCTAGTTGATAGTTTCTATAGCGATTTTCAAATGTAACATGAAGTATAATAAAAAAAATTGGTATGACATGAAATAGATATTTTTAAAACGTAAACAAATTATTTCAAAATGGGATTATTTTTAAAAATTATAATGTAATTTTTAAAATAAAAGATAAGATATTTTTAAATTTTAGTAGAGAGTTTTTAAAATAATTATAATAGAAGTCATATCATGGATAAAATTAAGAAACCGACATCTTATGGATTATTACATAAATTTTCGGCCAGATTTATTATTTACTTTTTATAGCCAATATACATAGATGATATACCGATTACACATGGTTATACACATATTATATATGAATTATATATAAATTATACATCCTCAATTTTTTAATTGAAGTGGTTGGATGAGCACATGTTTAGGTTGATAAAATAGACCAAAAGAAAAATATGACAGAATTTCAACCAAAGACTAAAAATATAAATAAAGTTCTTATGTAGACAATTTCTATTAATACTCATAATGTAGCGACCCAGTCGGTCGTTCTGTAGAAATTACATTATTTTCACTGTTTCTGCCTTGTCATAGCTTGGTTATACTATTCATGAGGTGTTAGAGTTGGTCAGCTCGGGTTCGGAGTGGTTATAGAAGGAATTGAGACACTTAGTCTCCAGAAATAGCCTTATAGTTGAAAAAGTCAACTGAGAGTTGACTTATTGGTAAACGACCTCGGAATGTGGATTTTATGGCTCGAATATCTTCGTTAGGTGATTTGCGACTTAGGAGTGTGTCCGGAATATTTTTGTGATGTCTGGTGTAGAATTAGGCTTGAATTGGCGAAAGTTAGTTTTTGGCGATTTCTGGTTGGCAGTGGAAAATAGGCTATCGGGGTCGGAATGGAATTCCGACAGTTGAAACAAGTTCGTAATGTCATTTTGGTTATGTCTGCAAAATTTCATGTCAATCGGAGTTGTTTTGGGTAGTTTCTGCATCGTTGACGGAATTTAGAAAATTGAAAGTTCTGAGGCTTGAATTCGATGTGATTTTGGTGTTTCGAGAGTGCAACTAAGTTTGAATGATGACTTATGATGTGTTGGTATATTTGGTTGAGGTCCCGAGGGGCTCAAGATTGATTTCGGGTGATTAACTGTTTTGAAGTTGGGAAAATGCAGCTTCAGCTGCTGGTGTGCATTTTCTGGTGTGACAGCACCTGCGAGTGGAGAACCGCAGGTGCGGCTCGCAGGAGCGGACAGGACCTCCAACGATACGAATTTTGGCTGACTTAGGCGAAGTCGCAGATGCGGGAGTGAGGGACGCACCTGCGAAGTCGCAGGTGCGGCAAAAGAGGCGTAGGTTCGGTTTTTGGTCCGGTTAATGAAAAATCGCAGGTGCGATCCGCAGGTGCGAGATTTGGGGTCGCAGGTGCGAAAAGCCTGGGCAGAAAAGTATAAAAAGGAGACTTCGCGATTTTTAGCCCTTTTTCCACCGTTGTTGTGCGGGTTCCGAGGTTTTTAAGGGATTTTTAAGAGGGAAACGTTGGTGCGTCATTGAGGTAAGATTTTTGGACTTATTAACTCGATTATAGGTGATTAAAGACCTTATTATCAGTGTTTAATTAATGAAAATCAGTAGAAATAGATGAAGTTAGGGCTTGGGATTATGAGACCTTTTAGGGATGATTTGAGGGGTCAAACGAACTCCGATTTTAGTTTTCTTTATATGTACGAAATCATGAGATGAAGAGGATCGTTTTGGTATTAAATTTGTCGAGTTCAGAGATGCAGGACACGGATTGGGTTTTGACTAATTTCGGATTTTGTGCTTAAAAATTGATATTTTTGATTGGGTTTTCTTCCCTTATCATATTTTGATGTGAGGAATCTGAATTTGATAGATTTGGAGCACTCGGAAGTTGATTCGAGGGGCAAACGTGTTGCGAAGTAGCTTGTCAGACTAGTTTGAGGTAAGTAATGTCTTTAAATCCCGTCCTGAGGGTATGAGACTTTACATCCTTTCACGGTTTTGGAGTGACGCACACACTGGATGACGAGTGTGGGGCGTGCACAAATTGGAAATTTGAAAAAAATATTCCTTTTTAGAAAACTATTGAGTTGCGAAACCGCTTTTAAAGCATATGGTTATTAGTATTACTATGTATTGTTATACTTGGGCTGTAAGCCATGTTTGGGGCCTAGTGCCGATCTATTTTATCCCCTTGGGAGTTATTTTACTGATATTCCACACTCTGAAACTATTATTTTACACTCAGTCTTTCGGTGAAATTGTTGACACTCCTATTTGATGATATTACTATTTCCTTAAAACAAAATACTAATTTTGGGTCGAGAACCCTGTATATATATGGCCCGCGTGGCATATTGAGAGTGTTTGACTGAGTGAGGCCGAGAGCCTATATTGTGAGGATGTTATGATATGAGAGAGGTCGAGCGCCTGAGAGTGATTGATGCCATGACTTGGCTTATTTATAGCGCTAGGGCTGAAGGATCCCCTCCGGAGTTTGTACACCCCCAGTGAGCGTAGGTACCTACTGAGTGCGAGTGCCGAGTGACGAGTGACGAGTGAGTGGGAGATATGAGTGACTGTGAGGTGCTGAGGGAATGCTACTGAGTGATGGTGAGGTGCTGAGTGATGAAATATGAGTGTTGATATGGCCCGAGGGGCGAAATTATAATGATATTTTGCTGAGTTTTGATCAAGATTTACTTCAGTCTTCTATACTGATTTTTTTGGGGGTTTTACCGAGTACATTATAAAATATACTTGTTCAAGGGATTTTATCTGAAAATGGTTTTCACACTCATGTATTTAATATGTATTTCACTCAGACACTGTGTTTTACTGTTGTGAATTGGTGTATTTGTGTTGTGTGTTTCGTATGCATCAGACTTGATTTATTTTCATTATTACTGAGTTGGCGTACTCACCATTACTCCCTGCACCTCTGTGTGCAGATCCAGGTACCGGTTCTGAGCAGTAGTCGCTTGCATCCGTACGACATCAGTTCTTGGGATTTCGAGGTAGCTGTACAGCGTTCGCAGCTTCTTCTTTTCCCTTCCTTCAGTAGTATTAGTATTTTGTTTCGAGATATTGTTCTATTGACAGTAGCAGTGTTAGTTATTCTAGATGCTCATGATCATTGACTCCGGTTCCGGGGAATAGTTAGACTGTGGATTTCATTATGTTTATTGTTGACTTAGTAGATTTTATAATATTATTATTGAGTTTTGGGAATTTATGTTAAAATTAATGTGCAATCATGTGATAGTGGCTAGCCTAGTCCAACGATAGGCGCCATCACGACCTATTAAGATTTGGGGTCGTGACAAGTTGGTATCAGATCTCTAGGTTACATAGGACTCAACGGTCATGAGCATGTTTAGTAGAGTCTTGCGGAACGGTACAGAGACGTTTGTATTTTTCTTCGAGAGGCTACAGAACTCTTAGGAAACATCTCATTTTCTTGAACTCTATCGTGCCATTCAATTGATTCTAGAAATCTAAACGTCTGTTGTTTCATTCTCTCACAAATGGTGAGGAAACGCGTTACGGATCAGGGTGACCAGACACTAGCTGGACCCATGAGAGTTCGAGGCCGCAGTCGGGGCCATAGTAGAGGTAGGGGACCAGCCCATGCAGCAGTAGGGGTAGTACCAGAAGATCCTCCTACTATTCAGGATCAGGTTCTCGTCGTAGGTGCTCCGCGGGACAGGCCCAGGCACCGACAGTGGCCATAGTTATCACGGGTCTTTAAGAGACCCTTACTTAGATATTGACGGTGTGTACTAGTTTGGCTCAGGCGGTTACCATGTCTACTACTGCAGCCACATCTCAGGCCGGGGGAGGCACTCAGACTCCAGCTGCCCGAACACCTGAGCAGGTTGTACAGGGCCTTCAGACACTGGGAGCAACCCCAGCTCGGCCGGTGGCCCCAGTTCAGGACTATGTGGTCCCAGCTATGCCCGAGGACGAGCAGCGCAGGCTGGAGAGGTTCAGCAGACTTCAGCCTCCAACCTTCAGCGGTATAGAGGGCGAGGATGCCCAAGGGTTTCTAGATAAGTTTCAGAGGATACTCCGTACAATTGGTATTTTGGAGACTAGTGGGGTCTCATTTGCTACATTTCAGTTTGCTGGCAGTGCCTTCACTTGGTGGGAGGCATTGGAGAGGCGTAGGCCGGTTGGTTCAGCAGCCCCCATATGGCAGCAGTTCTCCACGATCTTTTTGAAGAAGTATGTTCCTCAGTCCCACAGAGAGGAGCAGTGCAGACAGTTTGAGCAGCTGCGCCAGGGAGAGTTGTCAGTCACACAATACGAGTTGAGGTTTTCAGAGTTGGCTCGGCATGCTTCTGAGTTAGTCCCTACTGATAGGGAGTGTATCAGGAGGTTTGTAGATGGTCTCACTTACCAGCTCCGCATTTTGATGACCATAGAGAGGGTGTCTGAAGCCACATTTGAGCAGGTTGTTGAAATAGCTCGGGACATTGAGTCGGTTCGCAGGAAGGAGCGTGAGGAGAGGGAGGCCAAGAGGCCTCGGGGATCAGGTAGCTTCAGTGGTGCCCCTTCCAGAGGGAAATTTCAGCATAGCAGAGGTCGTTCATTTAGACCTCCACAGCCAGTCCGCCCAGCCTATAGTGGCGCATCTTCGGGACAGGGTCCCCGCAGCTCTCATCAGGGTCGTTCATCTTTTAGTGCCCTTCTAGCTCAGAGCTCCTCTAGAGCATCATCATTTCAAGGTTCGTCTATGCATGGTTCTGGTTCATCCGGCAGCTATCAGGGTACCAGGGGTTCCCTTCAGTCCCCATCTCCAGCCCAAGGTAGTTGCTTCGAGTGTGGGGAGTTTGGTCATAGATGGAGGTTTTGCCCTCGTCGTTCTGGTAGTTCCTCTCAGCAGAGGGGTCAGCCCTCGACTTCAGCCCCAGTCACTACACCACCCACCCAGGCAGCTAGGGGTGGAGGTCAAGTAGCCAGAGGCCACCCTAGACGGGGGAGGTCGATCAGGTGGTGGTCAACCACGTATGTATGCACTCCCACCTAGGTCTAATTCTATGGCCTCAGATGCGGTGATTACAGGTTCTATCTCAGTCTGTCACAGTGATGCTTTGGCTTTATTTGACCCTGGTTCCACGTACTCGTATGTTTCATCCTATTTTGACAACTTTCTGAGTATGCCCCGTGAGTCCTAAGTTACTTCTGTTCATGTGTCAACTCCGGTAGGCGATACCATTGTTGTTAACCGTGTGTATCGATCTTGTGTGATTTCTATTGGGGGTCTGGAGACCCGAGTGAACTTGTTGTTACTCAGCATGGTTGAGTTTGATGTAATTCTGGGCATGGATTGGTTATCCCCATGTTATGCTATTCTTGATTGTCACGCTAAGACCTTGACCCTAGCTATGCCCGGAGTTCCCAGAGTTGAGTGGAGAGGGTCTGTTGAGTACGTGCCTAGCAGAGTGATTTCTTATTTGAGGGCTCAGCGTATGGTAGAGAAGGGGTGTGAATCTTATCTTGATTTTGTAAGGGATGTTAGTAGTGAAACTCCTTCTGTTGATTCTATTCCTGTGGTCCGTGAGTTTTCGGACGTTTTCCCTGCAGACCTGCTAGGCATGCCACCTGACAGGGACATTGATTTTGGTATTGACCTGGTGCCAGACACCCAGCCTATCTCTATTCCACCTTACCGTATGGCACCAACAGAGTTCAAAGAATTAAAGGAGCAGCCTCAGGAACTCCTAGATAAGGGGTTCATCCGACCTAGTGTGTCACCTTGGGGTGCACGAGTGTTGTTTGTGAAAAAGAAGGATGGTTTGATGCGCATGTGTATCGATTATAGGCAGCTGAAGAAGGTTACGGTGAAGAACCGGTATCCCTTGCCTCGTATTGATGACTTGTTTGATCAGCTTCAGGGAGCTAGGGTATTGACTTGAGGTCTAGATATCATCAGTTGAAGATTCGGGATTCTAATATTCCGAAGACTGCTTTCAGGACCAGATATGGTAATTACGAGTGTCTGGTTATGTCATTTGGACTGACCAATGCCCCAGCCGCGTTCATGCATTTGATGAACATCGTGTTTCAGCCTTATCTTGATTCATTCGTCATTGTGTTCATTGATGACATCTTGGTTTATTCTCGTAGCCAGGAGGAGCATGCTCAGCATTTGAGGGTTGTGTTGCAGAGGTTGAGGGAGGAGAAAATTTATGCAAAATTCTCCAAGTGTGAGTTTTGGCTCAGTTCAGTAGCTTTCTTGGGGCACGTGGTGTCTAGTGAGGGTATTCATGTTGATCCGAAGAACATTGAGGCGGTGCAGATTTGGCCCAGACCGTCCTCAGAAACATAGATTAGGAGTTTCCTTGGTTTGGCAGGTTATTACCGTCGCTTCGTGGAGGGATTCTCTTTTATTGCTTTACCACTGACCAGATTGACCCAGAAGGGGGTACCATTCAGGTGGTCCGATGAGTGTGAGGAGAGCTTTCAGAAGCTCAAGACAGCATTGACCACAGCTCCGATATTAGTTCTGCCTACTGGTTCGGGTTCTTACACAGTTTATTGTGATGCTTCTAGAGTTGGCTTGGGAGCAGTATTGATGCAGGATGGTAGGGTGATTGCCTATGCGTCTAGACAGTTGAAGGTGCATGAGAAGAACTATCCAGTGCACGATCTTGAGTTAGGTGCCATTGTTCATGCCTTAAAGATTTGGCGCCATTATTTATATGGGGTTCAGTGTGAGATTTTCACCCATCATCGTAGTTTGCAGTATCTGCTGAGGCTGAAGGACTTGAATTTGCGTAAGAGGAGATGGTTGGAGATTCTCAAGGATTATGATCTCACCATTTTATATCATTCGGGGAAGGCCAATGTAGTGGCCGATGCCCTGAGTCGCCGAGTAGAGAGTTTGGGGAGTCAAGCCTATCTGTCAATAGTAGAGCGACCTTTGGCACGAGATGTTCAGGCCTTAGCAGGGCAGCTAGTGAGATTGGATTTTTCAGAGCCTCCTCGGATATTAGCCAGCATGGCTTCCCGGTCCTCTCTTTATGATCAGATTAGAGCTCGCCAGTATGATGACCCACATTTGTTGGTGCTTTAGGATAGGGTCCGTCAAGGTGATGCCAGAGATGTGACTATTGGCGATGATGGGGTTATGAGGATTCAGGGCCGTATTTGCGTGCCTAATGTGGATGGTATTCGAGAATTGATATTAGGAGAGGCTCATAGCTCGCGATGTCCATCCGGGTGCCGCGAAGATGTATCAGGATCTGAGGCAGCAATATTGGTGGAAGCGGATGAAGAGAGATATTGTTGAGTATGTAGCATGGTTTCTCAACTGCCAGCAGGTCAAGTATGAGCACCAGAGACTAGGTGGATTACTTTAGAGGTTAGATATTCCGTAGTGGAAGTGGGAGAGGATTACTATGGACTTTGTAGTTAGGCTTCCACGGACTTCGACGGGATTTGATTCTATTTGGGTCATTGTGGATCGGCTGACCAAGTCCGCGCACTTCATTCATGTCAGTACTTCTTATACTTCTGAGCGGTTAGCTGGTATTTATATCAGGGAGATTGTCCGGTTGCATGGGGTTCCAGTTTCTATCATTTCTGACAGAGGTACTCAGTTCACATCTCAGTTTTGGAGGGCCATGCAGAGAGGTATGGGTACTCAGGTAGAGTTGAGCACTGCATTTCATCCTTAGACCGACGGGCAGTCGGAGCGGACTATTCAGATTTTAGAGGACATGTTGCGTGCCTGTGTGATTGATTTTTGTGGTTCATGGGATCAGTTTCTGCCACTAGCGGAGTTTGCATATAATAACATCTACTAGTCCAGTATTCAGATGGCGCCGTATGAGGCTTTATACGGTAGGAGGTGTAGCTCTCCGGTTGGTTGGTTCGAGCCCGGTGAGGCTAGGCTATTAGGTCCAGATTTGGTTCAGGATGCATTGGAGAGGGTGAAGTTGATTCAGGAACGACATCGCACGGCGAAATCTCGGCAGAAGAGTTATGCGGACCGAAAGGTTCGGGATGTGTCTTTTATGGAGGGTGACAAAGTACTGCTGAAGGTGTCACGCATGAAGGGTATTATGAGGTTCGGGAAGAGGGGAAAGCTGAGTCCCCAGTTCATTGGTCCTTTTGATGTGCTTCAGAAGGTTGGAGAGGTGGCTTATAGACTTGCCTTGCCACCCAGCTTGTCGAGTGTCCATCCGATATTCCATGTGTCGATGCTCCGGAAGTATTTTGGTGACCCGTCTCATGTTTTAGACTTCAGCACAGTTCAGCACGAGGATGATATGTCATATGAGGTTGAGCCGGTGGCGATTTTAGCTCGTCAGGTCAGAAAGCTGAGGTCCAAGGATATAGCTTTAGTGAAGGTTCAGTGGAGAGGTCAGCCAATGGAGGAGGCTACTTGGGAGACCGAGCGGGAGATGCAGAGCAGATATCCTAACTTATTTGAAACTCCAGGTATGTTTCTAGACCCGTTCGAGGACGAACGTTTGTTTAAGAGGGGGAGAGTGTAACGACCCGGTCGGTCATTCTGTAGAAATTGCATTATTTTCACCGTTTCTGCCTTGTCATAGCTTGGTTATACTGTTCATGAGGTGTTAGAGTTGATCAGCTCGGGTTCAGAGTGGTTATAGAAGGAACTGAGACACTTAGTCTCCTGAAATAGCCTTATAGTTAAAAAAGTCAACTGAGAGTTGACTTATTGGTAAACGACCTTGGAATGTGGATTTTATGGCTCGGATAGCTTCGTTAGGTGATTTCGGACTTAGGAGTGTGTCCGGAATATTTTTGTGATGTCCGGTGTAGAATTAGGCTTGAATTGGCGATAGTTAGTTTTTGGTGATTTCCGGTTGGCAGTGGAAAATATGCTATCGGGGTCGGAATTGAATTCTGACAGTTGGAACAGGTTCGTAATGTCATTTTGGATATGTCTGCAAAAGTTTAGGTCAATCGGAGTTGTTTTGGGTAGTTTCGGCATCGTTGATGGAATTTAGAAAATTCAAAGTTCTTAGGCTTAAATTCGATGTGATTTTGGTGTTTTGATGTTGTTTTTGTTGTTTCGAGAGTGCAACTAAGTTTGAATGATCACTTATGATGTGTTGGTATATTTTGTTGTGGTCCCGAGGGGCTCGGGATTGATTTTGGGCGATTAACGGATGTTTTGAAGTTGGGAAAATGCAACTTCAGCTACTGGTGTGCATTTTCTGTTGTGGCCGCACCTGCGAGTGGGGAACCGCAGGTGCAGCTCGTAGGAGCGGACATGACCTCCGCAGGTGCGGATTTTGGCTGACTCGGGGGAAGTTGCAGGTGCGGGAAAAGACAGGCGCGGTTTTTGGTCTGGTTAATGAAAAATCGCAGGTGCGGCCACCTCAGCGCAGGTGCGATCCAAATGTGCGAGATTTGGGGCCACAGGTGCGAAAAGCCTGGGCAGAAAATTATAAAAAGGAGACTTTGCGATTTTTAACCCTTTTTCCACCATTGTTGTGCGGGTTCCGAGGTTTTTGAGGGACTTTGAAGAGGGAAACGTTGGTGCAACATTGAGGTAAGCTTTTTGGACTTATTAACTCGATTATAGGTGATTAAAGACCTTATTATCAGTGCTTAATTTGTGAAAATAAGTAGAAAAAGATGAAGTTAAGGCTTGGGATTATGAGACCTTTTAGGGATGATTTGAGGGGTCAAACGAACTCCGATTTTAGTGTTCTTTATATGTACGGACTCGTGAGATGATGAGGATCGTTTTGGTATTAAGTTTCTCGAGTTCCGAGACGCAGGTCCGGGGTCAGGTTTTGACTAATTTCGGGTTTTGTGCATAAAAATTGATATTTTTGATAGGGTTTTGTTACCTTAGCATATTTTTATGTGAGGAATCTGAATTAGGTAGATTTGGAGAACTTGGAAGTTCATTCGAGGGGCAAACGCTTTGCGGAGTAGCTTGTCGGACTAAATTAAGGTAAGTAATGTCTTTAAATCTTGTCCTGAGGGTATGAAACCCCGGACTTTACATCCTTTCACGGTTTTGGAGTGACGCACACACCGGATGACGAGTGTGGGGGGTGCACGAATGGGAAATATTTAAAAAATGTTCCTTTTTAGAAAACTATTGAGTTGCGAAACCGCTTTTAAAGCATATGGTTATTAGTATTACTATGTTTTGTTATACTTAGGCTGTAAACCATGTTTGGGGCCTAGTGCCGATCTATTTTAACCACTTGGGGGCTATTTTACTGATATTCCTCACTCTGAAACTATTATTTTACACTCAGTCTTTCTGTGAAATTGTTGACACTCCTATTTGATGATATTACTATTTCGTGAAAATGAAATACTGATTTTGGGTCGAGAACCCTGTATATTTATGGCCCGAGTGGCATATTGAGAGTGTCTGACTGAGTGAGGCCGAGAGCCTATATTGTGAGGATGTTATGATATGAGAGAGGTCGAGCGCCTGAGAGTGATTGATGCCATGACTTGGCTTATTTATAGCGCTAGGGCTGAAGGATCCCCTCCGGAGTTTGTACACCCCCAGTGAGCGTAGGTACCTACTGAGTGCGAGTGCCGAGTGACGAGTGACGAGTGAGTGGGAGATATGAGTGACTGTGAGGTGCTGAGGGAATGCTACTGAGTGATGGTGAGGTGCTGAGTGATGAAATATGAGTGTTGATATGGCCCGAGGGGCGAAATTATAATGATATTTTGCTGAGTTTTGATCAAGATTTACTTCAGTCTTCTATACTGATTTTTTTGGGGGTTTTACCGAGTACATTATAAAATATACTTGTTCAAGGGATTTTATCTGAAAATGGTTTTCACACTCATGTATTTAAATATGTATTTCACTCAGACACTGTGTTTTACTGTTGTGAATTGGTGTATTTGTGTTGTGTGTTTCGTATGCATCAGACTTGATTTATTTTCATTACTACTGAGTTGGCGTACTCACCATTACTCGCTGCACCTCTGTGTGCAGATCCAGGTACCGGTTCTGAGCAGTAGTCGCTTGCATCCGTACGACATCAGTTCTTGGGATTTCGAGGTAGCTGTCCAGCGTTCGCAGCTTCTTCTTTTCCCTTCCTTCAGTAGTATTAGTATTTTGTTTCGAGATATTGTTCTATTGACAGTAGCAGTGTTAGTTATTCTAGATGCTCATGATCATTGACTCCGGTTCCGGGGAATAGTTAGACTGTGGATTTCATTATGTTTATTGTTGACTTAGTAGATTTTATAATATTATTATTGAGTTTTGGGAATTTATGTTAAAATTAATGTGCAATCATGTGATAGTGGCTAGCCTAGTCCAACGATAGGCGCCATCACGACCTATTAAGATTTGGGGTCGTGACAAGTTGGTATCAGATCTCTAGGTTACATAGGACTCAACGGTCATGAGCATGTTTAGTAGAGTCTTGCGGAACGGTACAGAGACGTTTGTATTTTTCTTCGAGAGGCTACAGAACTCTTAGGAAACATCTCATTCAATTGATTCTAGAAATCTAAACGTCTGTTGTTTCATTCTCTCACAAATGGTGAGGACACGCGCTACGGATCAGGGTGACCAGACACTAGCTGGACCCATGAGAGGTCGAGGCCGCGGTCGGGGCCGTGGTAGAGGTAGGGGACCAGCCCATGCAGCAGCAGGGGTAGTACCAGAGGACCCCCCTACTATTCAGGATCAGGTTCCCATCGTAGGTGCTCCAGCGGGAGGGGCCCAGGCACCGACAGTGCCCATAGTAACCAAATAATGCTTCATATTGTGCCAATCTTTGTGCTTTGCCATAACTCATAAATACGAGTTATTATTTCGCTTTGTGATTATTTTTAGGTTCCAATGAAACCAATAAGAATGGTGCAAAAATAAAATTATCACTACGAGATTTGAGAAAACGTTGACTTTTTTCATGTAGTGTTTCTTAATCAATATCTATGTCACGATCCCAAATCTCTGAATTTTCAAGCAAAGTAAACAAAGCTAAACAGTCTACACCCATCCCACAACATCTGGAGCCAACATGTCATGAGCATCTAAGAGGGATAACAATAATACTTTTGTCATAATTCAAGTCCCAGAATGAAGTACTCAGTACAAAATAAGGAAAGGGAAAACAGAGATGTTGTGGACGCTGACAGCAACCTCGATATCCCGACTCCATCTCCGTGCGTAATAATATGGCTAACGCTCGGTACCAACATCTGAATCTGCACAAAGAGGTGCATGTAGTAACGATGAGTACGCCAACTCAGTAGTAATGAAAATAAATCAGGTCTTGAGCAGTAAGAAAGCACACAGGATCAAATCATCAAGTCACAATAAACAGTCTTTCTTTCCAGCAGAGTATACATTAAATCAGTACACTTTAAAAGCCAATTTCGGTAAAAAATCTTTTGAAAAGGGAAATTTCCAATGAATTCAGTAAAATACCCGAAAAATATTGGTTTAAAGATGAAATGAATCATAAATAGTCACTCAGGTAAAACAAGTATCATAAACCGCCCCTCGGGCAAAACATCACTCAGAATCAGTCACTCAGAACCTCACAATCACTCAGTATCAGTCACTCAGCACCTCACAATCACTCATGCCTCCCAATCACTCGTCACTCGGCACTCAGTAGGTACCTCTGCTCACTAGGGGTGTACAGACTCCGAAGGGGCTCCTACAGCCCAAACACTATAACAAGCCAATAATGGCATCAATCACTCTGGCACTCGGCCCCTCACATATCATAATAGTGTAACGTGCTGCGGTGTGCAGCCTGATCCATCACATATCCTCACAATATTGGCTCTCGGCCTCACTCAGTTAGAAACTCTCAAAATGCCACTCGGGCCATAAATAAACGGGGTTCTCGACCCAAACAATATTTTATATCATGAAATAATATCAACAAGTCTGAACATTGCAAATAGTTTAACAAAAATGACTGAGTGTAAATCATAGTTACCACGGTGAGGAATATCAGAAAAACAACCCCAAGGGGTCTAAACAGGTCGGCACGCGGACCCAAACATGGCTTACAACCCAATTATATCAAAAACATAAAGATAATATTCATCATATGATTCAAAAGCAGTTTTGCAACTTAATAGTTGCTTTGGGAAGAACCTGTTTCAAATTTCCCACATAGTGCACACCACACACTCGTCACCCAGGGTGTACGTCACTCCAAAACAGTGAAAAGATGCTAAGTCCTGGGTTTCATACCCTCAGGACAAGATATTTAAAGTCATTACTTACCTCAAACTAGCCCGACAAGCTACTCCGCAATATTCTTGCCCCTCGAATCGACTCCCAAATGCTCCGAATCTATCAAAATTAGATTTATCACATCAAAATATGCTAGGGAGATAAAACCCAATCGAACAATATCAACATTAGGCACAATTCTCGAAATTGGCCAAAATCCTACCCCCAGGCCCACATCTCGAAACTTGATAAAATCTACACCATATTGGTCCTCATCCTCTCGCGAGTCTATACATATCAAGAACACTGAAATCGGAGTCCAAATGACCCCTCAAATCTCCATTAGAAGGTCTCTTAATCTCAAGCCCTAATTACCCCCTTTTGCACTGATTTTCCCCAAATTATCACCACTAATTAGATCTTTAATCACATATAATCAAGTTATGAAGTCAAGAATCTTACCTCCAAGTGACCTTTGGTTTCCTCAAAAATCCCTCTCAAAAGCTTTAATCCCATATAAGAATGGTGAAGAGAAGACAAAAATTCACTAAGTCAAACTTATATACCTTCTGCCCAGGATTTTCGCATCTGCGGTCCTACTTCTCGCACTTGCGGACCGCACCTGCGCTCATTAGACTGCACCTGCAGTTTTTCATTAAACAACCCAATTTCACAGATGCAACCCAGGTGTCGCACCTGCGGTCCCGCAGATGCGTCCAATCAACCACTTCTGCGGTTCTCCCCCCAAGGGCCTCAACCGCACCTGCGACCTCCCTTGCCGGTCTGCGGCTCGCACCTGCGGTCCAAAATTCGTAGGTGCGGATATGACAGCAACAACAAACTTCAGCAGCACAAATGACTTCCTAACATCCCGTTAATCACTCAAAACCATCACGAGGCCTTCAAGACCCCAACCAAACATACCAACACATCCCATAACCTCATTCAAACTTAGCCGATCCTTCGAAACTCCATAAACAACGCAAAAACACCAAAATCACATCGAATTCAAGCCTATGCACTTTGAAATTTCTAAATCCCACTAACGATGCCGAAACCATCTAAAACACTTTCGATTGACTTGAAAATTTGCACATATATCCAAAATGACATTACGAACCTGCTCCAACTTCTGGAATTCCATTCCGACCCCGATAGCCTATTTTCCACTGCCGACCAGAATTCGCCAGAAACTAACTTTCGCCAATTCAAGCCTAATTCTACACTGGACATTGAAAAGACATTCCGAACACACGCCTAAGCCCCAAATCACCTAACGAAGCTATCCGAGCCATAAAATCCGCATTCCGAGGTCGTTTACCAATAAGTCAACTCCCAGTTGACTTTTCCAACTATAAGGCTACTTAAAGAGACTAAGTGTCTCAATTCTCACAACGACCACTCCGAACCCGAACCGACCGACCCAACACATCACAATTAGGTTAATTAACACATGACAAGGCTAAAACAGGGGACACGAGGCTAATCTCACTAACCGGCCGACCGGGTCGTTACATTCTCCCACACTTAAACGTACATTCGTCCTCGAACGTGCCTAGAGTTGCTCCAAGCACCACCAAAAATTATCGTGTAACCTACCATGCACATATTCGGAGGTGATCCCACGTCACCCTACCCCATATAGGTCCAATAGCACCACACATATGAAATTTTGAAATCCAATCCTGACTCGTAAACCTTAGAACCAAATTCCCACTTCTGAATTAATTTACAAGATCAAATTTCCACGACTATAAGCTGAAATAGTCTGAACACGCTGCGTCAAGCCATATCCATAACCCAAGATATAATCCCAATATATACCATATGAATCAACTGTCACGACCCGAATTACCCTCCGAACGGGCCCGTGACGGCACCTAGTCTCTACGACTAGGTAACATGGAAAAAGTAAAGCAATATAACAATAGAAATAGAAAGGAAGAAGATAAAATATATAACTCAGCCGCTCGGCATTTACAACTTTCACTTCCCAAAACCCGGAACGTCACAATAATCACAAGCTCCGTACTAATGTAGCTCTATACAATGGAATAAGGGAAAATGCATATAAGTCTCCTATGCCTATACTAGAGTTGAAGGGGACTCGTGGGATTCTGCGGACGCGGCAGAATTACCTCGCGGTCTCCTGACAGCTGCTAAAATACTCCTAGCCAAAATGTTGTGTACTGGTACCTGGATTTGCACATGGAAAACATGCGCAGGAAAGGGCATGAGTACTCCACAGTTGGTACCCAGTAAGTGCCTAGCCTAACCCCAGTCAGGTAGTGACGAGGTCAGGTCAAGGATCAAATGGATGTTTATAGTAAAACAGTTAACAATCTAAGCAGAGATAGATAATAAGCTAAAGTAAAACAGTAGAAACGGTAAATTGCAATGAATAGTAAAAGTGAGCCCTCGGCTCAGCACAACATATGTCTCAATAGCAAATATGCAATGCAGTACATGGGAAAGCTCCCGGAATCTCGTCTGTAGTCCCAATTTAAAAATGCAATGCAGTACAGGCGAAAAGCTTAAGAATCTCGTCTGTAATCCCAATTTAAATATGCAATGCAGTACAGGGGGAAAGCTTCCGGAATCTAGTCCGTAGTCCCAATTTAAATATGCAATGCAATGAATACAGGATACAGTGTTTTTGAACAGTTCAAGAGGAAATCACGGGCAAATACGGATAAAACTACCTAAACATGGTACAAATATTAACAAATAGGAGTAACTCAAGTAAGACAGGTAGGCATGCTCAATCCTAAGCTACACTACACAGTTAGTACAGGAAAAAGTGAAATAATGATAAATGATTTATGTTATGACAGGAAAAAGTGGGGTTTTAGCAATAATAGCCTGTGTACGCACTCGTCACCTCACGTACACGGCACACATATATAACAAAACAATATCAAAACAACCTAAGGGGAAGTCCCCAATACAGAGTTAGGCAAGCCACTTACCTAGACTGCGCTACTCAACCCAAAATCACGCTCTTGCAACGAGTATCCGACTCCGGGTGGCCCAAATCTAATAAATTCAATTGCATAATGTAAATAACAATTTAAGGAATCAAAATAGCTAATTATTTCAAAGCAAATACGCGAAATTAGGAAATTCGCCCAAAAAGTCCCTCGGGCCCACGTCTCGGAATCGGGTAAAAATTATATATTCTAAACTCTCATTCCCTCACGAGTCTAACCATATAAGAATCTCACAAATCGGATGCCAAAAACCCAATCAAAACGCAAGAATTTAGTCTATGAAGTTTATCCAATTTTCCCCAAATCTTCCACCAAAATTTTGAAATTAGAGACTAGATTTAAGTTAGGAATCATGGAAATTGATCTAAGTTGGGTAGAAATCACTTACCCAAGTTTTCCAGGTGCAAAAGTCTTCAAAAATCGCCCCTCCCGAGCTCTCAAATTCGAAAATATGGAAAATAGCATAAACCCTCGGATTTGGGTCTTTAAAAGACTACCCAATTATTGTTCTACGCGATCGCGAACTTCCAGTCGCGATCGCGAAGAGTACTCGCACATGCGCCTAAAATTCTTCTACGCGAACGCAGCTAAGGGTTAGTGATCGCGGACCTTCTCTACTCAAAGCTACGCGATCGCGGTTGGCTTCATGCGACCGCGTAGAGTAATATTAAAAACTTCCCCAGGCCTAAGGTGCTTTATGCGATCGCGATCCCAGACATGCGAATGAGAAAAACAATTGTCCCAACCCACTGCGATCGCGGAGGGAGTTGTGCGATTGCGAAGCACAAACTTCTGTCGGTCTCAGCTCACCTTATGTGATCGCAGAGGAACACTCGCGATCGCGATTAACAAAAAGCTGATGTTATGAACACCAGAAACCAGCAATAGGCTCAAGGCCAAAATCACTCGTTTGGGCACCTGAAACACACCCGAGGCCCCCGAGACCTCAACCAAAACTACCAACCAACCCTAATACCTCATTCAAACTTGGTCGAGCCTTAAAACACATCTCATAACATCAAAATCATCAATTATGCATTGATTCAAGCCTAAGAACTTATGAAATTTCTAAAATTCACATTCGATGACGAATCACGTCAAAACTTATCTGAATGACTTCAAATTTTACACACATGTCAAAAATGACATTACGGACCTGTTGCCACTTTCGGAATTCCATTCCGAGCCCGATATCAAAATTTCACCTATCGGCCAAAATCGCCAAAATTCTAACTTTCGCCATTTCCAGCCTAAATCTACAACAAACCTCGAAAACACATTCCGAACACGCTCCTAACCCCGAAATCACCCAACAGAGCTAACGGAGTCGACGGAATTCCATTCCGAGCCCGATCTCAAACTTTCACCTATCGACCAAAATCGCCAAAATTCTAACTTTCGCCATTTCCAGCCTAAATCTACAACAAACCTCGAAAACACATTCCGAACACGCTCCTAACCCCGAAATCACCCAACAGAGCTAACGGAGTCGACGGAATTCCATTCCGTATCCGTCTTCACATAGTTCTAACTAGGCCTGATTTCTAAAGCTAAATCTCACATTTATGGACTATGTGTCCAAAATCCCTCCGAATTTCACCACTCAGCGTTTCGACAAGTTCCAAAAGCATAATAGACATGGGAGAAGAAGTTATTAGGGGATCGGTGCGCTAACTCTCAAACGATCGACCGGGTCGTTACATTCTCCCCCCTTAAGAAAATCATTCATCCTGGAACGAGTATAGAAACATATCTGAAGCTGTGAAAAGATGAGGATACTGACTCCGCATATCCTGCTCGGTCTCCCAAGTCGACTCCTCGACCGGATGGCCCTCCACTGAACCTTGACTGAGGCAATATTCTTTGACCTGAGCTTCCTGACCTGCCTATCCAATATAGCTACAGGCTCCTCAACATATGATAGATCCTTGTCATACTGGACTGAGCTGAAATCCAAAACATGCGTCGGATCCCCGTGATACTTCCGGAGCATGGAAACATGGAATACCGGATGAACCCCTACCAGTTTGGGAGGCAGGGCTAACTCACAAGCAACCTCCCCAACCCGCTGTAACACCTCAAAAGGTCCAATGAACGTCGGACTCAGCTTACCCTTCTTCTCGAATCTCATGACGCCCCTCATAGGGGATACCCGAAGCAAAACCCGATCACCAGTCATAAATGCCAAGTAACGAACCTTCCAGTCTGCATAACTCTTTTGCATGGACTGAGCTGTGCGAAGTCTCTCATGAATCACCTTTACCTTGTCCAAGGCATCCTGAACCAAGCCTGTACCCAACAATAGGGCCTCGCCCGGCTCAAACCATCCCACTGAAGACCTGCACCGCCTACCATACAAAGCCTCATACAGCGCCATCTGAATGCTGGACTGGTAGCTGTTATTATAAGCAAACTCTGCAAGTGGCAAGTATCAATCCCATGACCCTCTAAAATCCATCACACAGGCACGAAGCATATCCTCGAGAATCTGAATCGTGCGCTCGGACTGCCCATCCGTCTGAGGGTGAAAGGTTGTACTCAACTCCACCTTGGTACCTAACTCCTGCTGAACGGCTCTCCAGAACCGTGAAGTGAACTGTGTACCTCTGTTTGAAATGATAGATACTGGAATACCATGGAAGCGAACAATCTCCCTGATATAAATCTTAGCCAACCTCTCAGATGAATATGTAGCCAACACTGGAATGAAATGGGCTAATTTGGTTAGCCGATCCACAATCACCCTAATAGCATCATGCTTCCTCAAAGTCCGAGGAAGTCAAACCACAAAGTCCATGGTGATCCGCTCTCACTTCCATTCTGGAAGCTTAATCTGCTGAAGTAACCCTCCCGGTCTCTGATGCTCACATTTGACTTGCTGACAATTGAGACACTTGGCTACAAACTCCATTATATCCTTATTCATCCTTCGCCACCAATAGTGCTGTCTCAGATCCTGGTACATCTTCGCGGTACTCGGGTGGATGGAATATCGCAAACTGTGGTCCTCCTCAAGAATCAACTCCCGAAGACCATCCACATTTGGAACACAGATACAACCCTACATCCTCATCATGCCATCATCACCTATAGTCACGTCCCTGGCATCACCCCGCCGGACCCTGTCTTGGAAAACCAGAAGATGGGGATCATCATACTGGCGCTCTATGATGCGGTCATAAAGAGAAGACCGAGCAACCACACAAGCTAACACCCGGCAAGGCTCTGAAAGATTCAATCTCAGATGCATGAAGATATGCCAAACTCCCCAAACTATCCGGCCGACGACTCAAGGCGTCGGCCACCACATTGTCCTTCCCCGGGTGGTATAGTATAGTGATGTCATAATCCTTGAGTAACTCCAACAACCTACGCTGGCACAAATTGAGATCCTTCTTCCTGAATATTTGCTGCAAACTCCGATGATCCGTGAATATCTCACAGGGAACACCATATAAATAATGACGCCATATCTTCAGGGCATGAACAATCGCTGATAACTCGAGATCAAGATTTGGATAGTTTTTCTCTTGAACCTTCGACTGTCTGGATGCGTTGGCAATCACCTTACCGTCCTTCATTAACACTGCTCCCAGGCCAATCCTCGAAGCATCACAGTCGACTGTATATGACCCTTAACCTATAGTGAATACCAATACAAGAGCTGTAGTCAAGGCTGTCTTGAGCTTCTGAAAGCTCTCCTCGCACTCCTCAGTCCATATGAAAGGGGCACTTTTCTGGGTCAGTCTAGTCATGGGGGCTGAAATGGTTAAAAATTCCTCCACAAAACGGCAATAAAACCTAGCCAAACCGAGGAAACTGCGGATCTCAGTAGCTGAAGACGGTCTAGGCCAACTCTGTATCGCCTCCACCTTCTTTGGATCTACCTTGATCCCATCAGAAGACACCACATGGCCTAGGAATGCCATATAATCAAGCCAAAATTCACACTTAGAAAATTTGGTATACAACTTCTTCTCCCTCAAAGTCTGAAGTACGGTCCTCAAATGCTGCTCATGGTCGTCCTGGGACCGAGAATATACCAAAATGTGATCAATGAACATGATGACGAAAGTATCCAGATAAGGCCGAAATACGCTGTGCATCAGGTGCATAATGGCTGCTGGGGAATTGGTCAGCCCAAATGACATAACAAGGAACTCATAGTGGCCATATCTAGTCCTGAAGACAGTCTTCAGGATATCCGGCTCCCGAATCTTCAACTGATGATAACCCGAACGCTTATTAATCTTGGAGAACACCCTAGCACCCTGTAACTGGTTAAATAGATCATCAATGCGAGGCAATAGGTACCTGTTCTTCACTGTCACGTTATTCAGCTCCCGGTAGTCAATGCACATACGCATCGAACAATCCTTTTTCTTCACAAACAATACCGGAGCACCCCACGGTGATACAATGGGCCTGATGAAACCTTTATCAAGCAAATCCTGCAACTGCTCCTTCAACTCAGGAGGAGCCATGCGATAGGGAGGAATGGAAGTGGGCTGAGTGCCCGGTAACAAGTCAATGCCGAAATCAATATCTCTGTCGGACGGCATACCCGGAAGATCAGCTGGAAATACATCAGGATAGTCCCTCACAACTGGAACTGACTCAACTATAGGGGTCTCAGCACTAACATCTCTCACATAAGCCAAATACGTATCACACCCCTTTCAACCATCCGCTGAGCCTTAAGAAAAGAAATGACTCTGCGGGGAGTATACTCTAAGGAACCTCTCCACTCTAACCTCGGTAATCCTGGCATAGCTAGTGTCAAGGTCTTGGCGTGACAATCAAGAATAGCACATTGGGGCGACAACCAGTCCATGCCCAATATAATATCGAAATCTACCATACTAAGTAGTAACAAATCAGCCCTGGTCTCAAAACCACTGATAACAATCAATCACGACTGATATACGCGGTCCACAACAAGAGAATCTCCCACAGGAGTAGAAACATATACGGGGGAGCTCAAAGAATACCTAGATATCCCCATATGTGAAGAAAAATAAGAAGATACATATGAGTACGTAGAACCCGAATCAAATAATACGGATGCATCCCTATGACACACAGGGACAATACCTGTGATGACCGAATCTGAAGCAACGACCTCTGAACGGGCTGGAAGAGCATAATATCTGGCTTGGCCTTCCCTCTTGGGCGACCTCGACCTCCCCGACCACTACCTTGAGCTGTCTGAGAAGGTGGGGTAGCAGCTGGGGCTGCGAGAATAGCTGGAGGACCCGTTGGAGCACGTGGGGCCTGATAAGACTGAGATGGTGCACCCCTCCTAGCTCTAGGGCAATCTCTAATCACATGGAGAGGGTCACCACACCCAAAGCAACCCCTCGGAGGATGTGGCAGCTGCTGCTGACTCTAAACTGGCATGCTGGACTGGCCGGTGATAGCACCTCGAGCAGAAGGCACATAAGATACTGGTGGTGCATAATAAGGCTCTTGAGGTCTAGGAGAAGCT
Organism: Nicotiana undulata; assembly: GCA_005239495.1. Classification (NCBI taxonomy): domain Eukaryota; kingdom Viridiplantae; phylum Streptophyta; class Magnoliopsida; order Solanales; family Solanaceae; genus Nicotiana; species Nicotiana undulata. Next base: position 22,330 of record ML262654.1, read on the forward strand.
GGAATACCGCTGGCTGCTGGAAGGGCTGAATGAACGGGGCGACTCATAAAACCCCTACCATAGCGTGCTGCTGGTGCACAAACTCCTGAAAAATGACTAGTCTCTCGGGGCCTCTTGGCCTCTCTCTCTTCCCTATCCCGGGCTAACATACTCTCAATCCTCCGGGCAATACTCACAGCCTGCTGGTAAGTGATATCTGTCTCCAGCTCTCTGGCCATGCTGGTCCGAATACTGGGGTGGAGTCCCTAAATGAAACGTCAAACCCTCTCTTTGACAGATGTAACCAAGGCTGGTGCATGACGAGCCAAATCGCTGAAATGGACTGCATGCTCTAACACAGTCATGGTACCCTGGTGTAACTGCTCAAACTCTGCACGCCAAGCATACCTAAGACTTTGAGGGACAAACTCAAGTAAGAACATCTCGGAGAACTGAGCCCAAGTAAGTGAAGCTGCCTCGTCCGGACTACTCAGCTCGAAAGCACGCCACCAACGATAAGCTACTCCCCTCAGCTGGAAAGCGGTGAAAGAAACCCCACTCGTCTCCACAATACCCATAGTGTAGAGAATGCGATGACAGTTCTCAAGAAAACCCAGGGCATCATCCGAAGCTAGTCCGCTGAACTCAGGTGGGTGGTACTTCTTGTACCTCTCAAGTCGGAGCTGCTCTGCCTCAGAAACAGCTACCCTAGACTCATACTGAGCTGGAGCTGCTGGGGCCATAGGAATATAATCAGGGACCTGCCCAATATGAACCCTCTGCTCAGGAGTACGGATTGCGGGAGTCTGTGCCCCTCCCCCGGCATGGGATGTAGCTGGGGCTATCGGGAGTAGTCTCGCCTGAGATAGAGTACTGAAGGCACTCAAGAACTAAGCCAATATCTCCTGGAGGGTTGGAGTAATAGTAGGGACCTCCTATGCCCCTTCAACTGTGGCTGCTGGGGGCTCTTCCGTCTCTGCTCTAGCCGGTGCTCGGGCTGCACCGCATGCCCATCCTCTGCCCCGGCCCCTGCCTCTGGTGGCTTTGATTGGGGGCTCAAGTTCCTGATCATCAGTACGTCCAGTACGGTTATGCACCATCTGTAAGCAAGAATAGAATAGAGTTTAATAATTTTTTATGACAGTAACTAGCACGATAAGGAATTCGAAAGAATATGATGGTTCTTAACAGTTACATAGCCTCTCGAAGATAGATAAGGACGTCTCCGCACCGATCCGCGAGACTCTAATAAATCGGCTTATGACTTGTGACTCCTATGAACCTAGACATTCTGATACCAACTTGTCACGACCTGAATTACCCTCCGAACGGGCCCGTGACGGCACCTAGTCTCTACGACTAGGTAAGCCTAAAACATGCAAAAAGTAAAGCAATATAACAATAGAAATAGAAAGGAAGAATATAAAATATATAACTCAGTCGCTCGGCATTTACAACTTTAACTTTCCAAAACCCGGAACGTCACAATAATCACAAGCTCCGTACTAATGTAGCTCTATACAATGGAATAAGGGAAAATGTATATAAGTCTCTTATGCCTATACTAGAGTAGAAGGGGACTCGTGGGATTATGCGGACGCGACAAAAGTACCTCGCGGTCTCCTGGAAACTGCTAAAATACTCCTAGCCAAAATACTGTGTACTGGTACCTGGATCTGCACATGGAAAACATGTGCAGGAAAGGTCATGAGTACTCCACAGTTGGTACCCATTAAGTGCCAAGCCTAACCCCAGTCATGTGGTGACGAGGTCAGGTTAAGGCTCTACTGGATGTTTATAATAAAATAATTAAAAATCTAAGAAAAGATAGATAATAAGCTAAATCAAAACAGTAAAAACGGTAAATTGCAAAGAATAGTAAAAGAGAGCCCTCGACTCAGCACAACATATGTCTCAATAGCAAATATGCAATGCAGTACAGGGGAAAGCTCCCGGAATCTTGTCCGTAGTCACAATATAAATATGCAATGCAGTACAGGGGGAACGCTCTCGGAATCTAGTCCGTAGTCCCAATTTAAATATGCAATGCAATGAATACATGATACAGTGTATTTGAACAGTTCAGGAGGAAATCACGGGCATATACAGATAAAATTACCTAAACATGGTACAAATATTAACAAATAGGAGTAACTCAAGTAAGATAGGTAGGCATGCTCTTTCTTAAGCTACACTACACAGTCAGTACAAGAAACAGTGAAATAGGGATAATTGATTTATTATGACAGGAAAAAGTGGGATTTTAGCAACAATAGCCCGTGTATGCACTCCTCACCTCACGTACAAGACACTCATATAACAAAACAATATCAAAACAACCTAAGGGGAAGTCCCCAATACAGAGTTAGGCAAGCCACTTACCTCGACTGCGCTACTCAACCCAAAATCACGCTATTGCCACGAGTATCCGACTCCGGGTGGCCCAAATCTAATAAATTCGATTGCATAATGTAAATAACACTTTAAGGAATCAAAATAGCTAATTATTTTGAAGCAAATACATGAAATTAGGAAATTCGCCCAAAAAGTCCCCCAGGCCCACATCTCGGAATCGGGTAACTCTCATTCCCTCACGAGTCTAACCATATAAGAATCTGTCAAATCGGATGCCAAAAACTATAAGGCCCCAGAAAACTTCACTATGTAATTTAAGGCTTTGTGGTGTCAAGGTAGGTAATACGTTGTACTTCCGGAGTTTCGGGTCAAACGATGCGCTGGGGAGTTGAAATTTTACGTCGTAGCTAGACAAGGCTTTAGGTAGATAAAGCCAGGCTAAAGCCAGGCCAAACCAGGCTTTAGGTAGATAAAGCTAGTCTAAAGCCAGGACAGACCAGGCTTTAGGGAGATAAAGCCAGGCTAAAGCCAAGCCAGACTAGGCGTTAGCCAGGCAACGCCAAGCTAGACCAGGCGTCAGCCAGGCGACGCTAGGTCTGTGGCCCAGTCCGAAATATTGGACTATCAATTTTCTATCTTTATAACCCGACCCCACACCTATATAAAACCCATTCCTCGTCATTTTAAGCTTATTTTCTGATAAATTAGAGAGAGGAAAGAGTGGGTTCTAGAGAGACAGAGTTCCAACTACATCAAATTTGATCCTCCATCACTATTCAGGCCTGGAATTGATCGAGTAGGACACCATTTTCTTCACCATAAGAGGTAAGCTTCTACCCCCTCAACCTTAATTTCCAGATTTTTGTTAAAATGAAACATGGTTAGGTGAGTTCATGAAGATGGGGGCAGGAATCTTGCATGCATGCGACCAACTAGTCATAATCTAGTAAAGGGAAATGGGGTAAAGTAATCTTTCACTAAAAAGAGGCCATTTAATCTAAAGGAACACCTAGTGTTTGATAGAATGCTCAAGTGAGTTCAAGACATGATCATTATTCCTAATTCTAAGTTCAATTATGTCATATTGTGAACTAGATTGAAGGTGCTAGAAGGCCCAGTGTATTATGGTAGAAATTTAAGGAAAAATCCCAAATCCAGGTATGTATGGCTAACTCTAATCTTTCACAGGATAAACCTATTGGTGTTCACTTTCCGGGTATGATTCACTTGTTTGATTCTCTATGGAATTTATGTGCCTTATGTGTCAAGTTGGGATATTCTTGCTTCTATGCCATTCTATGTTACTCCCATATCATTATGTTATTTAAGGGTATGACTTGTGATCATTATACTCCTTCTTTTACTATGTGTGCAAATCCTCTTATGTGATGGTTCTAGTTGATGTGAAAGATTGAAATGATATGAAATATGAATCAAGATATTGAAATGATATGAAATATGAATCAAGAGATTGAATTGATAAGAAATATAAATCAAAGGATTGGAATGATATGAATATGAATCAAAAGAGTGAAATGATATGAGATGTGAATCAAAATATGGAAAATGATAAAAGTGAACTAAAAGATCAAAGAAATGATGGGTGATTTCCTAGGGTGAGATGGACTAGCCGATCGGGCCGGGATCGGACTCCATGTTGTACACATGGAGATGTGAAATTGATATATGATGTTGAATATTGCCTCACTGTTTCAGTTGAGATGGCCCAGCCGGCGGACCGAGACCAGACTCCGTGTGAACATGCCACGGTGATGATATGAGTTATGATGTTGTTGGGGCCTCACCTAGGATGGCTTGGCCGGTCGGGACGAGACCGGACTCCGTGTGAAAACGACACAGTGGTTTAGTAATAATAATAATACTTGGACTTAAAAGAATACTAACCAAAAGATGGCAAAACGGGATAAGAAACATGGTGACTCTTAGTTGTGTTTTTCTACTACTTCGGTGAATTGTTAGGTGAAGTCTCTATTTGTATTATTGTCTGTTTAATGCTTATCCTATCTAGAGTAGGGTTTGTTCATACATACTAGTACTATTCAATGGTACTGACGTCCCTTTTGCCGGGGGCGCTACATATTTTTAAATGGATGTAGGTGGTTCTGTAGCAGGTAGCGCCGATCGTCGATAGTGGTGTTTTCTCCTCCACCCTTCAGCAGTTCTGGTGAGCCCCATTTCCTCCCGGGGCCGTGTGTAGTTATATGTTGGTCTCTTTTGTACATGTTGTCCCTTTTGAGGTATAGTCGGGGCCTTGTCGCCGGCAGGTCTATGTTCATTTCTCCGTACTCTTAGAGGCTCCGTAAACACTTATGTGGGTTGTATGTATTTTGGCTAGTTGTCGGATTAACTCGTAATTGTAACCCCACCTCTTAAATATTTTAATTAGTCTATATGTTTGGGATACCTAAATGTTGGTATCGATGTATATAAGAAAGAATGGGTTAATATCATGAATTTATGCTTTCGATTTATCTCTTGCCAACTCATGTAAATAACGTATGCTATAAACACGGGGAAAAACGAGTGGGGGTAGGAAAGGCTAATCAGGCTTGCTTGACTGGGTTCACTCGGTTAAGGGCCGGTCCCGTCCCTCTTATTTGGGGCGTGACAAACTTGGTATCAGAGCCTATGGTTTTAAAGTGTCCTAGGATGTCTCGGAGCCGTGTCTAGTAGAGCCCTTCTTATCGGTGTGTTGTCGACCACATCTATTATAAGGGGGCTATTCAGACATTTAGTAATTCCACCCTTCTTTGATACTCCAGATCGTGTGATAGAGCTCAAGATAAGGAGCTATTTTCCTCTCTAAATCATATTCTCAAGGTTATTAATCTTTACACCATAATCTGCGAATTTGAAGCATGTCATGAGGGATTGATCCCACCATTGAGTTCGAAGGAGATTGCCCAAAGGCTTGATAAAAAAATGTATTGAGCCATGGAGGGATTGGTAAAAACTATCGCTAAGAGGGGAGTACCCTTGTCCCTATTAATGTCACTGCACCACCAAATCTTATAGTATATCGGTATGGTACCAACGTACGTTAGGGATGTGGAGTCGGGGGCATCGATTAAGCTATTGCCCTATCAACCTGAAGTCACCAAGTAAGTCACTCCTTAGCACAACCAACGTACTCTTGTTGTATATATACATCCATATTGAAGAATTTTCATAGGCATGGTCTTAATAAATGTTGAGTCACAAAACATTGCATGCACCTACTCTTGAAACGAGATCCACTATTTCGTGAGTCCACTCCACCACAAATTCTCTTATTTGCAATCTCCTATGACATCGAGCTCTATGATCATGTCCTTAAATTGAGTTGTAGCTATAGAATTACCATTTCCAACACGCCTTTCTAAACTCTAACAAGGGACTACACCCGGAGAACTTCTTACTGAATGAATGGATGGATAATTCTAATATTTTCGCACAAAATAAAAATGGTATTTTCTCTCGACTATTTATTCTACTATATTCGAAACCCTAGGCCATTTTTCTTCAAGTTTTTGCATCATCTAAATGTCGACATAGTCTTATAGTGAAGATCTTGCCTTGTGTCATCATCGTCTCTAGTATGGTAGTGCCCTCGCTCTATCTTTGTTGAGGCTTTCATTTTGTCCTAATGGTCTGAATCAGCAAGATTTGTATTTGTTTGGCGAGAATCTCCCTCTTCTTCGACAGGTTATTTTATGGATTTGGTCTGCCCAATTACTTTTAACATTATAGAATTTCCATAAAATCTAGGGTCCGTCGAGCCTCCATGTAGCTGGATCATGCTACTTATTCTTGTTGCTCATCTTATTCTTGAAGGTTGTTCTTCTTTCAGTTGTAAAGAAGACGAGCATTTTTGCTCCTCTGTTGGTTTGCATAATACTTTTTTGGGTGTCGCTAAATGTTAATTTCTCTATGTTACTATGAATCCAACTGATTTTGATGTTTGTAGTGGCTCCACTAGCCGTGAAGCTGTTGAGTTTACTCCTAAAACCTCAAGTTCCCTTTTTGTTAGATCATCTGACATACCCGGCCTTCCCCTAGTTGATGACCCAATTCTCAGTTCCAATTTCGAGGGATGAAGGAAGAGCATAATTGTGTCCTTGGTATCTAGAAATACAATTTCTTTTATCAATGGTAATCCACCCAAATTCTTTACCAATTCCGCTGAATCCAGAAAATAGGATAAATGTAACAATATCTTTATTTTCTGGTTAACTAGTTTTCGGTCCTCTGATATTACTGGGGTTCTTAGTATTCTGACATAACTGAAGAAGGATATAGAATTATAGGTGGAAAGACAAGTCCATCCATCCTCTTACTTTAACTACGAATCTGCTTCATTCACTATCAGCTATATTATCCCATCTCAATCCTATCCCCCTTAGAAGCACTACCCTTAAAGGTTGAACTCTGAACCAAAAAGAGTAGCTCTAATTTGAAAATACTTCAAGATATCTGGTCATTGGATCAATAAATGCCACAAAGTACATGGGTTCCCACTTCACTTCAAGTTCATCGAGGGTTGATAGCATGCCGTAATTTCTGAATCGTCTATGCATGTGCTAATCTAACAATCCTCTTCCTAGTCTAACTCTCTCCTTTTTGGTTTTGGGTTGACCAAGGAGCAATACACCTAGTAACACATTCATATGTCAAAACCTTTCTCTCTGTTAAGTCTTATTGCATCTCCCAACTTGGCTGGTAATAGCTGGTTTTGTAAAAGGGTGTTGTAGTGCTTCATTGTGAAGTAGAGTTGCTAGCCATAGTCAGATTTTTTAATTCTGGAGCTATACATCACGTGACTGCATACAAAGATCTCCTTTCTAAAAATTTAGCTTCTCGCAATCCCTCATATTAACCCATCTTCCTAGTGGTTACAATGTAAGGGTCACTTCTATAAGCTCTCTCACTTTCTTTTCATTTGCCTTACATCATGTGTTGTTTACCCGTAATCTTCAATGTGATATAATCTCAATTTCTCGACTAGTTATCCAATTATATGATGTGATTTAATTAACCTCACTCTTATGTAATCTACAAGCCCCCTGAGAGTGGGCAAATTTCCCCTTTACTACAGACGTCTAATGTCTTCAACTCTGTTTAAGCTTGTTGATTCCAAATGGTGCTCTTAGTTGTGCTGCCTTACTATCTATTTTATTTTATTTGGTAACTCTCCTTGTGAATCTAATTTATGCCTAATGGCATCAAAGAGGAAGTCTCAGGGCATCAAAGAATGGGACATGTTCCCTTTTTTAGGATAAAAGATATCGCTCGTGTTCCTTGTAAGATTTTCTTCTAAACAATCACCTACCCGCTCTGATTGTCCCTATGACTAGATAACTCAGGTTACTTTTCTCTGATTAGTGCATTAAGACTTCTCACCCTTTCGGACTTATTCATATGGGCACTTTGAGGCCTTATTCTACACCTACTCGTAACGGTTTTAAGTACTTTCTCACCGTTGTTGATAGATTTTCTAGGGCTACATGTACTCGTCTCGTAGGTCCTAAAATTAATGATTTATCTATACTTCAAGCTGATGATTCCATGTTTCGAACTTAATCTTAGATCAAGTGTGTCCCCTTTTCAAGTCTTAAATGGGTCCTATCGGATGGGTTACGTGGCCTTCTGCTCCCTCGGCTTCTAGGATTATTGACAACGTCATTGTCATGTATGGGGAATTTTGCTACCTCTGGCATTCCACCACCTTAAGAAGGGTTAAATTGTTCGAATTATGATAATTTCATTAGTGGGTGACTTCTTTTCCCATCCTCATGCGCTTGGGGCATCAAGTCCTTATGTCGCGTATTGTTAGGAGTAATATCCAATTCCACATGTTCCATTTGTGGCCTCTATCACACCCATGTTGCAAGAGTCTTACCACTTGAGCTCAACTAATTGCCTTACACTCGGGGACACGATTGGTGTATCATACTTGACCACTTCTTTTAAATCTCAACATCACGTACATGGTATCCACCTCATCTAAGAATACTAGTTACCACTATGCTTCATTTATCTGATAATTGATGTCGTCACCGGGATTAAACCATGTCAGCATCGTTAATAGGAATCCTCGTGTCTCTTAGCGTATAACCTCATGAAAATACTATGATCAGCACATCAATGGGTTCCTGAATAATTCTAGCCCGGTTTTGAAACTCCGTTGCTCCTTATTGTATTAGATCTATTTGGTATTGAAGGTTCAAACGTGTCAAAGTCACCCTGTGATCACATATATTCAATAGGTAATTTTATGGTCAATTTATTGTAGCACATCTTAGAGTAATCGTGAAGGTCACAACGGGTTTAGTTTGGGTGTTCACATAGAGATTTAGAATTCACGAGGGTGAACAGGTTATTCTCAAAATTTTCCCCTAAAGATGTTATGTGAATTGATAATGAAGGGTACATAAGCGCATTTCCCATTAGGTTGCACTAGGAGTATGATGTTTCTCATGTATTTGTGTTTTCATATGTCTATGTCTAAGAAAGTAGTTGGAGATCCTTTGTGTATCATCCTGGTGTAAATTATTGAAGGTGAAGTTAATGGATAGTTATCTTGTGCGAGGTATCTAAATGTCATCCTTGTTAGATAAGTTTAAGGGTTGGGATTGTTTCCGTGAATGTGTTATGGGAAAGCTTGTAAGTCGAGGAAGCCACATGGGAAAGGGAGAATGAAATGAAAAAGAAATACCCCCATTTGTTTGAATAAGTCAGGTAGTCGTTTATGAAGTTGATTATCTCTAAATAATTGCATTACATGTCATGTTGTGTAGAGCCACCCCACTCCCCTAATCCTCCGTTCTCTTATGAATCCGTAATTTGTACTACATTTGTGTGCTATTGTGTTAACTGAATTATGTGGAATTCGTTGAAGTAACTGAATTATGTGGAATTAGTTGAAGTGTGTTTCGGGGGCTCTCTGGCAGGTGGATAGGCCTAATTACAAAGGAAATTTTGGAAAAAGTTTCAAAACAATTGGGAGTGGTTAAATTTGGGGGATGGCATATAGTATATTCAAAACATAGTGAATCCTTGATCCTCATTCGGGGACGAATGATCCTAAGTGGGGGAGAATGTAAGGCCCCAAAAAACTTCACTATGTAATTTAAGGCTTTGTGGTGTCAAGGTAGGTAATACATTGTACTTCCGGAGTTTTGGGTCGAACGATGCGATGGGGAGTTGAAATATTTCATCATAGCTAGACCAGGCTTTAGGTAGATAAGGCCAGGCTTTTGCCAGGCCAGACTAGGCTTTAGGTAGATAAAGCCAGGCTAAAGCCAGGAAAGACCAGGATTTAGGTAGATAAAGCCGGGCTAACGCCAGGCCAGACCAAACGTTATCCAGACGACGCTAGGCTAAACCCAGGCCAGACCAGGCGATATCTAGGCGACGCCAAGTCTGTGGCCCGGTCCGAAATGTTGGACTATCCATTTTCTATCTTTATAACCCGACCCTAGACCCATATAAAACCCATTCCTCATCATTTTAAGCTTATTTTCTGATAAATTAGAGAGAGTAGAGAGTGGGTTCTAGAGAGAGAGAGAGTTCCAACTTCATCAAATTTGATCCTCCATCACTACTCATGCCTGGAATTGCTCGAGTAGGACACCATTTTCTTCACCATAAAAGGTAAGCTTCTACCCCATCAACCTTAATTTCCAGATTTTTGTTAAAATGAAACATGGTTAGGTGTGTTCATGAAGATGGGGGTAGGAATCTTGCATGCATGCGACCAACTAGTCATAATCTAGTAAGGGAAATGGGGTAGAGTAATCTTTCACTAAAAAGAGGCCATTTAATCTAAAGGAACACCTAGTGTTTGATAGAATGTTCAAGTGAGTTCAAGGCATGATCATTATTCCTAATTCTAAGTTCAATTATGCCATATTGTGAACTAGATTGATGGTGCTAGAAGGTCCGGTGAATTGTGGTAGAAATTTAAGGAAAACTCCCAAATCCAAGTATGTATGGCTAACTCTAATCTTCATAGGATAAACCTATTGGTGTTCACTTTCTGGGTATGATTCACTTGTTTGATTCTCTATAGAATTTATGTGCCTTATGTGTCAAGTTGGGAAATTCTTGCGTCTATGCCATTCTATTTTACTCCCATATCATTATGTTATTTAAGGGTATGACTTGTGATCATTATTCTCCTTCTTTTACTATGTGTGCAAATCCTCTTATGTGATGGTTGTGGTAGATGTGAAAGATTGAAATGATATGAAATATGAATCAAGAGACTGAAATGATATGAAATATGAATCAAGAGATTGAATTGATATGAAATATGAATATGAATCAAAAGAGTGGAATGATATGAGATGTGAATCAAAAGATAGAAAATGATAAAAGTGAACTAAAAAATCAAAGAAATGATTGGTAATGTCCTAGGGTGAGATGGCCTAGACGATCGTGCCGGGATCGGACTCCATGTCGTACACATGGAGATGTGAGATTGAGATATGATGTTGAATATTGCCTCACTGTTTCAGTTGAGATGGCCCAGCCGGCGGACCGAGACCACACTCCGTGTGAACATGCCACAATGATGATATGAGTTATGATGTTGTTGGGGCCTCACCTAGGATGGCTTGGCCGGTCGGGCTGAAACCGGACTCCGTGTGACAACGACGCGGTGGTTTAGTAATAATAATAATACTTGGACTTAAAATAATACTAACCAAAAGATGGCAAAACGGGATAAGAAACATGGTGACTCTTAATTGTGTTTTTCCACTACTTCGGTGAATTGTTATGTGAAGTCTCTATTTGTATTATTGTCTGTTTAATGCTTATCCTATCTAGAGTAGGGTTTGTCCATACATACTAGTACTATTCAATGGTACTAACGTACCTTTTTCCGGGGGCACTACATCTTTTTAAATAGATGTAGGTGGTTCTGTAACATGTAGTGTCGATCGTCGATAGTTGTACTTTCTCCTCCACCCTTCAGCAGTTCTGCTGAGCCCCATTTCCTCCCGGGGCCATGTGTAGTTATATGTTGGTCTCTTTTGTACATGTTGTCCCTTTCGAGGTATAGTCGGGGCCTTGTCGGCGGCAGGTCTATGTTCATTTCTCCGTACTCTTAGAGGCTCCGTAAACACTTATGTGGGTTGTATGCATTTTGGGTAGTTGTCGGATTAACTCGTAATTGTTACCCTACCTCTTAAATATTGTAATTAGTATGTATGTTTGGGACACCTAAATGTTGGTATTGATGTATATAAGAAAGAATGGGTTAATATCATGAATGTATGCTTCCGATTTATCTCTTGCTAACTCATGTAAATAATGCATGCTATAAACATGGGGAGAAACGAGTCGGGTAAGAAAGGCTAATCAAGCTTTCTTGTCTGGGTTCACTAGGTTTAGCGCCGGTCCCGTCCCTCGGTTTTGGGGCGTTGACAAAAACCCAATTAAAATGCAAGAATTCGGTCTATGAAGTTTATCCAATTTTTCCCAAATCTTCCACCAAAATTTCGAAATTAGAGACTAGATTTAAGTTAGGAATCATGGAAATTGATCTAAGTTGGGTAGAAATCACTTACCCAAGTTGCCCAGGTGCAAAAGTCTTCAAAATCGCCCCTCCCGAGCTCTCAAATTCGAAAATATGGAAAATAGCATAAACCCTCGGATTTGTGTCTTTAAAAGACTGCCCAGTTATTGTTCTATGCGATCTCAGACTTCTAGTCACGATCACGAAGAGTACTCCAACACGCGCCTAAAATTCTTCTACGCGAACGCAGCTAAGGGTTTGCGATCGCGGACCTTCTCTACTCAAAGCTACGCGATCGCGATTGGCTTCACGCGATGGCGGTTGGCTTCACGCGACCGCGTAGAGTAATATTATAAACTTCCCCAGGACTAAGGTGCTCTATACGACCGCGTAGAGTAATATCTCCCAACCCACTACGATTGCGGAGGGAGTTGTGCTATCGCGAAGCACAAACTTGTTCCGGCCTCAGCTCACCTTATGCGATCGCAAAGGAACACTCGCGATCGAGATTAACAAAAAGTTGATGTTATGAACACTAGAAAACCAGCAATAGGCTTAAGGCCAAAATCGCCCGTTTGGGCACCTGAAACACACCCGAGGCCCCCTGGACATCAACCAAAACTACCAACCAACCCTAATACCTCATTCAAACTTGGTCGAGCCTTAAAACACATCTCATAGTATCAAAATCATCAATTATGCATCGATTCTAGCCTAAGAACTTATGAAATTTCTAAAATTCACATTCGATGCCGAATCACGTCATTTATCATCTGAATGACTTCAAATTTTACAAATAGGTCATAAATGACATTTCGGACCTACTGTCACTTTCGAAATTCCATTCCGAGCCCAATATCAAAATTTCACCTATCGGCCGAAATAGTCGAAATTCTAACGTTCGCCATTTCCAGCCTAAATCTACAACAGACCTTGAAAACACATTCCGAACACGCTCCTAACCCCGAAATCACCCAACGGAGCTAACAGAGTTGAAGGAATTCCATTTCGGATCCGTCTTCACACAGTTCTAACTACGGCCCGATTTCTAAAACTAAATCTCACATTTATGGACTATGTGTCCAAAATCTCTCAGAATTTCACCACTCAGCATTCCGACAAGTTCCAAAAGCATAAATAGACATGGGAGAAGTAGTTATTAGGGGATCGTGGCGCTAACTCTCAATACGACCGACTGGGTCGTTACCTCAACACTCATAACGATGACTTCTAATCACAATAGCTACTCAAAACCACCCAATACCGGTAAATAACCTCTTATCAAGCAAAGCCTCGTTTTAACACTTTCATATGGTGCAGATAATGAAAGAAACACGTATAAACCAGCAACCATTTGACCGATCAACATCAATACCATCCAGAGCCATAACTTATGCAACTCGTGCACTCAATAACAACATCCCAAAAGCTCAATTCATAAAATAAAGAAGACTCACACGAGAGGACTATTCTGCCACTAACACTTACCATTACCGCATCATGCTAAAATCCTGGTACACATCGTGAAACCATATCACGCAAATTCGACACCAAGGATCATATCTTTGCTTAACTCCGCTACAAGGCGTGATCCCATCCAACCGCTGGACCACATGAAATACTCCAAGCCACCTTGCTCAAAATCAATAACCATGCGAAATTCGACATCAAGTACTCAAAATGCATTTCCATAACCATGGGGAAATCAGACGATACCATGCCACCCTAACCAGAAAGAACATAACCCATACGTCTCAATCCTGCAACACCCAATTACTTACCTTACTCAAATCTCGCTATAAAGCCCATATAGAACCGCACCCTATGCACATATAACCAACGATCACAACTCCTCGAACCACCGAAAGGTAACGCATAGATCACTCCAAAACACAAATAAGCTCAATGACAAACGAATGGTACATCCCTCAACAATAGCAATTCGGAGACAACAATTCCGACTCGGTGCAGAACACATACCCATACTGGCCTACCACTAATTCTAAGTCAACTCAGGTCACTCACAACAGGTAGATAACTCTCCGATAGTTCACAATGAATGAATCATGGCATATACTAACATCTGACTAGCTTTGCTCGCATCCTCACAGTCCGCAACCACAAATTAATCTATTTATGAAAACTCCTAGTCTCGAAGTCCATGAAGAGCACCAATTACCATATCTGATCCCAACTCCACCACTCGAATATATAACATGTATCTAATACTCAATCATTCCACGAGGGATACCCCCATAATTCCTCTGTGTCACCCAGCAACCTTGAAAATCAGCAGTCGATCCAACAAGAGAACGTCGCAATACGGGTGAAGCACCCTTAACTCCACACATTGACCTTTCTGAAATGTATACCCTCATCAAGCCACCCAATTAGTGATATCATCTACCTAGTCATCTGAAACTGCCAATGCTGCCTGAGAAATTTGACCTTCCTTCCAGAACTGAACCGAGATCTCACATATGCAAATCTCAACTCTACACAACGTACCACATACGCCACGCCATCCTATGATAAATATGAGAACTTCATGATCCATTCCGAGCCACAAACAACTATGCACCCAACTAGTCAAGAACTTACATTTGATCCCATCCAGAAGCAAAAATCACTATACATCACATGCTCCTCACGCCGGTAGAAAATACAAATCTCTAACTGTAGTAGAGATCATCCAGAACTATCAAAATTCCATTTGCACAACACCAAACTGTAAAGACTGAATCCTTCTAACTCAACCAAGCTACGCAGGTCACCAAAAACCAAGAACATTGCCATGAAACACCTGTAAAAACTCATTACCTCATAAGAAGTCAAAGAACTAATCATATCCCTTACCATGCCGATACGACCTACTACCAAGCTGTCCTATTTATCCAAGTTCCTTCTGAACTATCTTCGAATTAGTACTTCGCCTTGCCATAATACCTCAATCCTCAATCCAGACTCACCACACGAGACCCCATCATAAAACCATACCGTCTAAGGCTCATAAGTTGCTGAATACTGTACCAAATATCCCCAAAGCACCACATTAGAAATACTTACCCTGAAGAGACTTCCTGCGAATTTAAAGTCATTACCTTCCCTTTCCTGATACTGATGGATAAAATCCATGATAACGTAAATACACCACAAGCCTTGACACCTTCCACGTAACTCTCAGTTCTAGCCCAATTCACACCTCGAAGATCCTCAACCGCTACATATAACCTTGAATCCGTTAGAACCATTCTCGAACGTCATTCACTCTACGCAATTTCAATTTTACTGACCAAAAAAAAAGTACGACCTGACCCCATTTGCAAATCACATACTAGGAAAGTAATCCACACCTTTGAAGAAACAAGCACACTCATACGCTGCACAAACTATCATTTTTACATTTTAAAATCAATCATTCAATAAGGTCCATTTACCCGTAGAGTATATCACAACTTGTATCGAAGAATTTCCCATTACTCGAGTCATTCCCAGACTCCACCTCTGCAGATCATATCTGGTTCACCAATATACCTCGATCCTACCACTACAACACATAATCGTGCAATCAACTTATCATTAACGGACTCCCCCACTTGGCTCAAAGCCAAAGATCAAGACAAACACTAACTCGCTGTTGATACCCAATTTTTCCTCAAAATAGTTTTAATATTCATATATACCTTCAAAATCATGCTTTCATAGCAGTTGGTATTTTTCTATAAGTTTTCTATATTTTTTTATTAGTTTATTTTAATTTATCCATCATTTTTGTTTCTAATAATTAATTACAAAATTGCATTACAAATGATTCCAAAAAAAAATTCTTGATTTAATGTATTATTTTTGGTCCTATTAAGACCAAATTATTTCACAAATAGTCAAAAATGGCACTATTTTTGGCTATAATTGCAATAACTTTACAATTATAGCCTAATCATATATTTTATACAATTGTTATCTAATAATTAGTCATTTTATATTTTTAATACTAATAAAACTTTTTAATTTATTTTCTAAGCATCAATTTCATTTTTATAAAATTATTAGCTATTCTTATAAATTGTTTTATTTAATTTAATTGGGTATTTAACAATTAGCCACCTCTATTTCGATTTTAGCCTAAAATTGGCCTAATTCCCAATCCAATTAAAATAACCCAACAGACCCAAGCCCAGTTCCTATACTACCCGGCCCATTTCAGAATTAATCTCATTCGTTGATCAAAATTGATCAACGGTCTAGATTCCCCCTTTCATAATTAAACCTAAAGACTACCCTCCCCCTTATCTCATTTTCCCCCCTCACCTTCTGCCGTCTCAACTCTCCCATCTCTTCAGCTCCCTTCGCTAAACCTGGCTCCTTCTCTGGTCGTCGCCTTGTCGGAAAACATGGTGGTCTCCAACCCACAACCTCATGGCTCCCTCCTTAATGTGTGTCACTGTTTTGAAGCCCTCAAGTGAACCAGAGGCGGTTCACTCACCTCCTATGATCTCATGCCATTTTTCCGGCCTTCCGTGGCCGTCCGAGTAAGATCTTAACACTTTCCGGTTAAAGCCGGCAATTTCGAGTTATTTCTCCTTCTCTATGGGTTCACTCTTTGAAACCCTAACTTTTAAACCTACCGAGTCTTTTAGATATGTAACATATCTATACATGTTATGAGTTATTCGCATGTTTCCCTTAAAGATTTTCCTGTTTCCTAAACGATTCTTCATTTGTTTCAAAACTAGGGTTTCTACATCCTTTTCAAAAATAGTTCTCCTTCTGATTTCTTAGCATTATTTTATGATTTTACCGTGTTTAAACATTATTTGAGCCTTTCCCTTTTGCAATATTTTTTTACCTATTCTAGTACGACTACTTTGCTTTCGTGAGTACTCTGTAATTTCTGGTGTTATTTGCTCTATGTTTTCCATTAGGGTTTCTGATGCTTCTTACTCTGTCTATTCTGTTAAATCCTTAATGATTCTATGTGAATCCCTAATTTTTGTGATTTTGGTTTTTGACTTCGCCTAATGTATGTTATCCCGTTTAAATCAGTACTGTTTTACCACTTTGAATCTTTGAATAATCGTGATTAGTACTTTACTGATTTTACACAATATTCTCTACTGATTTTGATTATTTTCTTACGTGTGTGATATTCTCCTTGATTGATACTGATTCCCTGTGATTTGAATCTCACTCGAGATTTTCTTTTTGATTTCCTGAATTTCCTGCCTTATTTCTATTAATAATTTTGTCAAATTGATTCACACATACTTTCCTTAATTAGAGTATTCTGAACTTAGCCTCTATTACATGTCTTATACTTTGCTGAAGTTATTTCCTTATGTGTTGAAATCAGCTCTTACACGATTTTCTTTCCTTATATTATTACTGTCTATTACCGTTTGAACAATGACTCCTTAATTAAAGGGAGTACTTACATTAATTTGATTCTAATTGGAGTTTACTTCCATAATTGTGCTGAACTATTATTTGTTACCATTTTTCTGTCTATTTCAAAACTATATATATGCTCTACTCTCTCATTAGCAAGACATGAACACACACTGTTGAAGCTCTCTCTTTTACACACAAACACTCTTTTCTGTTCTCTTTCTGGTTACTTGCTATTGTCAGCCGGTTGCAAGCCAAGGCTGATTATTATACTCTCTTTTGCTCTTCATTTTATGCTTACTATCCTAACTGGTATGTCCTGATTTCAGTTTATGTTTCAAAACAATATGTTTCTTTTAGCACTTCAATTCATCTTGTTCCTAATGTGTTTCTACCTATGGTTGTATTGTTTACCTTGCAATTAGCATGCCTACCTACTACTTTACTAGTATGATCCTGATGTATCCCCTCCCTTAGACTCCACATGTTTACTAAGTGTTACCTCTTTTGCATGCTGCTTTACTTATGTTTTCTTGTATTCATGGTATACAACAATCTGCACTATATGTTACTATGTAGTCTTGAACATATGCTGAGCCTATGTGTGACTTTGCCTAATGTGTATTTTTCCTATATGCTTTATACTTGTCCCCAATCCCTCACTTCCCTGCTTGTGATTGTTAAACTGGATCTGTTTTTTGTTTCTCGTTCTATGTGCATCGTTCTGATCCTGAGATTCTGATTGTCTTACCCCTTTCCTTTCAAAATGTTTTCACTAAAGTACACTCTTTTATTATTCTTCAAAGCTTATTTCAAACCTGTTTATTTTCAAAAGTTGTTTTCCTACTTAATCTTTTCAAAAATATGTCAAGCACTCTCACTATACTCTTAGAAACTTAGGTTCTTCCCCTCTAATGTGTGACTACTTTGGAATCCCTATAGATCCCTCTGAACTATGATGCATTAGAGCTGGCCCTTCCACACTGCACTTACTCATTATGGTTATGAAAATCTAGGTGTGAGCACTGCCCGGGATCCCTTGAGGTCCTTAGGGAACTCTGACACACCCGGATTATATGAAAGGCTGTGAAACACCTGTTGGCATTGAGAACTCTGGAGATTTGGGCCTATTGATAGGCTCCCTATAGTGTAACTTCTTATTTTTCTATTCATTTATGTAATTCATGCAAATGGTCTGTAATAATTATTTGTAAACAACTATTGGGGACGGATAGTTAAAAGGGAAAAGGGTAGCTATGCATGTTATAGATATTAAAGGGTAGAAATCATGTCCTTAGGTTTATATTCCTACTTGCGCAATAGAACTCATATTTAGGACCAACATGTGCAAATCATGCATTAGAAATCATGCTTCCTAGGACTCATGTCTACTATTTCAGCATATCACTTGATATTACTGTCGTATCACTTAGAAAAAAAATCCTGTGTTAGGATAAATAATGCTAATGATTGGTATCTTCCGCAATCCTGCTTCATATTGTTATTCACACTTAGAAATCCTATTCTAGGATAAACAACACTAAAAATAAACTGTCACTGGCGCATATTCTGAAACCCTGCCTAATGTTATAACTATTATGCACTTAGAAATCATGTCTAGGAATCCTGCATATGCATCACTCTGCATCTCTACCTGTGCATTAGATATCCTGTTTTAGGATTTCATTCATACTCGCTTAAGTGCACCTATTCTAACTACTGGTGCATGAAAAAGGCATAAAATAACTTTGCTTAGTTTTTTTCTAAATAATTGGCAATGATTATGTGTTTTACAACACCTAGAACAACATGTTTAGGTAACAATTTACAACAGTTTTCTCCAATAATTCTGGTAATTAGTATACACTGTCCCCCACCTAGGCAAGCCTTAGGTAATTAAATTCTTAACACTGGAAATATGTCCCTTTTTGTGTATGCTGCCTAATATTTAACAGGTTTTAAATCAGTAGGCAAACCGATTAGGGCCCTCTTTTGAGTCTACAAAATAAATCTGCATATCTGCTTATGTTCTGAACTCACCTAAACACCATGTCTTAGGGTTCTAATTAACAGTAATGCCCTTAATTGTGTTTGAGTCGTGCTATCTATTTGCATTATCTGTGGAGGTAAATTTGAGCCTCTTATTTGCTCTTCTTTGTTCCCATTTGCTGAAGTCCTATGTGTTCTTTGCTCGTCGTCTTAGTATTTTTCCTTTAAACCTGAGGGTCTGCCTAGAACTGCCCTATAGATAGAGGTCCTAAACTCCTCCAGGGCCATTAGAAAGGGACGGGTAGCAGCACGCAATAGAGGTTGTTGACCAACACTCGCTTTAATAACCTCTAAGGGGTGAGAAGGGTAGATATGGATATGATGACCGGTACGCTAATACCACGTGTAACCCCTCTTCCAGGAGTGATTACCGGGTATTGTACTGATGTGATCCATATGACAAACAACCTAGGGCTCCCCCTATCCTTATATGCATGTTTAGATCATAACTCTTTCAAAAACCTTACTTAGATATTAAATATTTTCAAAACTGTTGTAACACATGTGTGCTTAGACTGCGAATCTTTCAAAACTCTTTACTTGTCTAAACAATTAATTGCCTATTTGCTACTTGCTAATTCACAAAGTTGTTTGGCCGGGAACCACAGTTGTGGACTCTGAGGAGTGCCTAACACCTTTCCCTTGGAGTAATTTCAGGCCCTTACTCTTTTTCTGGTTATCCAAATATGTCTTTTACGCCAAATAGGTGCCCTAACGCACCTTAATTCGTTAGGTGGCGACTCTTCAAATCCTTGCATACCCCTTTCCCAAAAGGAAACGAGTTATCACAATAATGTCAAGACCCCGACTAATCCGAAAGGAGGAGTTGAAAAGGGGGCACGACAGCATGGCGACTCTGCTGGGGAATTTAGGCTTTTACCATTGCAAACCTCTTTGTGAATTTGTACCTCTTCCCTTTCCCCTTATGTGCAATTAATTGTTTATTTCCTACAAGTATTTGATTCTCCTCAAAAACAAACTGACATGTTTTCTTGTTTCCTTTTTTAATCGCTTTTTAAATTATAATTGTTGTATTTACTACTTTCACAACGTGCAAATACATGACTACCTACCTTTACTGCTTATTTACTGCATAATCATGCTCAACATCATACTCCACTTGTGCCAATACAAATCCTATAGCAACGCTTGATGAGTGGTTGCGCCCTTCCTATTTTTATCACCCCCAAATTCGAAAAGGCTTATTTGCGGTAAAACTAGTCGATCAGCAGTGCAGTCGACGGTTCCGTGCCTTTCCCCCTTGAGTTGTCCGCTCAAGGGTACCAGTCTAAAACCTCATAGAAACCGTACTCCGTTATACTGTTGTATGCATCATGGTCAAAACCTAGCTAGGCTACTGTGTTGTCCGCACACTGGCCTTTAAGATAGCCTTGTCCAAAGTCCACCGGGTTTTCATAATCCCAACGGACATCATCACGTTCTGTGCATTTATTTGGAGAACTAAATGCTTGTATGCTAATCATAAATATTAAATAGTCGAGTCTGGTGGGGTTAGGGCCTAATCATGTTTATCTTGCAGAAATATGAGGCATAATGTCCCTAGATTCGGCGTGGGTAGCAATATTCACCCAAAGCTTCTGAACTGGTGAGAGGATCTTCACTCTAGGGATAAGACACTTTTCAAGAAATACTTGGGTAACCTACCATCTCTCCTAGACGTTCAACCCAACAACAGAGGGTTGAAGACTCTCAAAAGGCTGAGGGGAACGAATGTGGACATCTGGCCAGAACATATCTACTGCTAGGACTTCGCGAGCTGGGGAACTTGTTCGATGGAATCAAGGATGCCGAGTCTGGGGAAGGTCCTTCTGGGACCAAGTAGGATAGGATTTCTTTTTTGCTTTATCAATGTAATAAGGCCAATGGCCATTAGTGACTTTATTTCTTGTTTATTATTTTAGTATCGTTTTGGATTTGTATATTTTTACATTAATGAAATGAGGCATTTTGGCATCTAAGTTCTCCAAATTTGTTTGTCGCTAGGCCTACCTCGGGCACAAGGAGGCTCCCAAATTAGGACACGTTTTATGTTCCGGCACTATGTGTTTAAATATCGCAATGCTTTTTCATAATCCTCACTGACTTGGCTACTTTTTGTTTTTGATTTTGTTTTCTTTCTTTTTGTTCCCCTCCCCAAATGTTGGTTCGTGCACTCTGTCAGCATCATACTATACAAGATCCAGGGTCCCTCCACCCTCTCCCCCTCCTAGCCCTCCCAAAGGAAGAAGCAAAGGCAAAGAAAAAATGGAAGATTTGGGCAACACAACACCAGTTGAACGGGTAAAGGCCACTGACGGCTAGGGTAATCAAGTTCAGAACGAGGCTATGTCACAGTTAGAGCAAAGGTTGGTGAAGCTCCAAGGGGAGCTCGAGCAGGTCCGGAATTTCGCAAACCTATCCTTCACACTGAGTGTGCCAGATGTCAACCATCCTAACACCCAAAATCCCATACCCCCTCAAAACACCCCACACAAACAGAATCACCCTGCAACTCATCACCACACCACTCCACCAAAAAAATCAGACTCTTCCACCACAATACAATGCTTGCAACACTCCAAGAAATACTCCACTACTTGTCCCCGAGCCACAAAACTCCACAAATGACCACCTCTACACCCAGGCGTCAGGCCATCACAACAACCCCATCTACGTGGAGACTATGCCGCACTCCACCCAACCCATCTCATACGCACCTAAGTTTAGTGAAAAGGATTTTCTTATTAAGAATTTGGCTGAAAAATTTAAGAAGCTGACCAGTCGGGTTCAAGGTGTTGAGGGAAGCAAAGGAGTCGAGAGGCTGAACTACGAATACCTCTGCATACAACTCGATGTCGAACTTCCCTAGGGGTACAAACCTCCTAAGTTCGAGATGTTCGATGGCACAGGTGATCCGAGGGTCCATCTGAGGACCTACTGTGATAAGCTTGTTTGAGTAGGAAAGGATGAAAAGATTCGAATGAAGCTGTTTATGAGGAAATTAACCGAGGAGGCTCTGTCTCGGTACATCAGCCAAGACCCTAGGAAATGGTCTAATTGGGTGAGCAAGGCGTTAGACTTCATGGACCGGTTCAGGTTTAATACGGAGAACGCGCCAGCCGTGTTCTACATTCAGAACTTAAGAAGAAGCCCACGAAACTTTTCGCGAGTATGCTACTCGCTGGAGATCTGAAGCTGCTAAGGTTAGGCCCGCCTTAGACGAAGAACAAATGAATAAGTTATTTGTCCGAGCTCAAGATCCACATTACTATGAGCGGTTGATGGTAATCGAGAATCATAAATTCTCTGATATTATCAAACTGGGAGAAAGAATTGAGGAAGGAACTAAAAGCGGTATGGTCACCAACTTTGAAGCCTTACAAGCTACAAATAAGGCCCTACAATCTGGTGGTGTGTCTAAGAAGAGAGACGTGGGAGCCGTGATGGTTGCACAGAGAATCAAATCCCCACTGAAATATCAAACCTACCAAACACCCCCACTTACATATCAACCAGCGCCTTCACAAACTTACCTAGCACCCTCACCCACATACCAATCAGCACCTCCGCCAACATATCAGTCATCTCCACCGCCTACCTATCAGCCTTCTTCTCCCAGATATTCTCAGCCCGCTCTTGTTTACCATACCTATAACTCTCAACCATCCCACTATCAATCACCCCCTGCTCGCAAAAAATTTCCTAGACCTCGGCCCAACTTTGATCGCAGACCTCCTAAACAATTCATTGCCATTGCTGAACCTATCGACCAGTTGTATGAGAAACTAAAAGGTGCTGGTTATGTCACTCATATCCTTGCCGTAACCCCTGAGAATCCCTCTCAATGGGTTAATCCAAATAAAACCTATGCATACCATTCCAACATGAAGGGACACACGATTGAGGAATGCCGCTCGCTGAAAGATAAAATACAATCTTTGATTTATAATAAGGTCATTATAGCAAAGGAATCCACTCCCAACGTCCGCAATAATCCAATCCCAGACCATAAAGGTGGAGGCGTCAACATGATCGAGGTAGTAGAAGATTGGGATCCAGAGGGGTCGATTGGGTTGATCATAGGAGGCGATGACCCAAAGAAGTCGATAGTTACTCTTAACCCTATCATAGTCCAGATTCATCCATCCGAAGATGTTGAGACAGTTGCATCAGTACCTTTTGTGTTTGAAGCAGCACTACCTGCAAAGGCATCTGCGCCGTTCGAAGTCAAAGTTATGCCACCTGCAAATGCGCCTGCACCATTTGAGGTTGCGATTATTCCACCTGCTAAGGCGCATGTTCCGTTCAAAGTAAAGATAGTTGTACCAATCACAGTGGCGGTGTCAACCACACCACCTTTCTACACCAATTCCGTACCATGGGATTATGTAGCATAGGCAAGAATGAAGGGCAAAGTCAAGATCGAAGAAGCTACTGCTGCACAGGGAATGACAAGGACCAGCCGGGTCTATACACCAGAACACTTGGCTGAATCCAGCAAACAGGCTTCCAACAGGCCACCCATCATTGAGATAGGCCTAGATGACCTTTGGAGGAAGGTGCAGGCCAAAGAATACTCTGTCATTGACCAGTTGAACAAAACCCCTGCTCAGATATCCATTATGTCATGCTGCAAAATTCAGAGACACACAGAAATGCTTTGATGAAAGTGCTAAATGAAGCATATGTACTAAACAACATCACCAGTGGGGAAATGGCCAATATGGTAGGTCAAGTGCTGGAGAGTCATAAAATCACTTTCCGCGAGGACGAGCTGCCTCCCGAGCGGTTAGGACATAACAAAGCACTGCACATCACTATGCAATGTGAGGACTACTTCATCACCAGGATTCTGATTGACGGGGGATCTAGTCTCAATATTTTTCCATTGACAATGCTAAGAAATTGGGCAAAGGGTTGTACGAGATAAGAGAGGGATCGATGAATGTGAAATCTTTCGACGGTTCACAGAGGTCCACCATCGGTGAAATCAGCCATTGTTTGCAAATAGGGCCTACGTGGTTCAAAGTTGATTTTCAGGTGATAGACATATCTGCGTCCTACAATCTGCTATTAGGATGACCATGGATACATGCCGCTGGAGCCGTGGAATCAATGTTGTATCAGGCAGTAAAATTTGAATGGAACCATCAAGAAGTAATTATCCATGGAGACGGAAGCAATCCTATTTACAGTCGCCAGACCATTCCGGTGGTCGAAGCCAGAATTCAGAACGTGTTCGCCGATGCATTGGCCACTCTATCGTCCATGGTAAAACACCCAGATAAGAACTTTATTGACCCTATTCTAGTGAAGATCCATAGCCAGCCAGCCTACTGTGCCCATGTTGAAGAAGAAGCAGACGGAAAATCATGGTTCCATGATATCAAGGAGTACTTGGCAAAGGGAGAGTACCCAGAGCTTGCAAATCACGTTCAGAAACGCACACTTCGGAGATGCTCCAACAATTTCTTTCACATCGGAGGAATCATGTACAGGAGGACTCCCGACCTGGGATTATTGAGGTGTGTTGATGCAAAGGAAGCCTCCAAATTACTTAAGGAGATACATGCTGGGACATGTGGACCACACATGAATGGCTTTGTCTTGGCTAAGAAGATACTCAGGGTCGGTTATTTTTGGATGACCATGGAAACAGACTGCATCCAGTATATACGGAAATGCTACCGATGTCAGGTACACACAGATATGATAAAGCTACCTCCAAATGAGCTCAATGCAACGAGCTCACCTTGGTCGTTCGCCGCCCGGGGAATGGACGTCATTGGACCAATCGAGCCTACTGTCTCCAACGGACACAGGTTCATCTTGGTAGAAATTAATTACTTCACTAAATGGGTCGAAGCAGCATCCTACAAAGTAGCGCCTAAGAAAGTCGTGGCAGACTTTGTCCGCGACCGTATTATTTGTCGATTTGGATTTCCAGAGTCAATCATCACCGACAATGGTTCCAATCTCAACAACGACCTGATGAAAGCTATGTGCGAGACCTTCAAGATCAAACACAAGAATTCCAGAGCCTACCACCTCAGATGAATGGAGCTGTAGAAGCCGCTAACAAGAAAATCAAGAAAGATACTGAGGAAGATGATAGAGAAGCACAAACAGTGGCATGATGAATTATCATTTACTTTACTAGGATACCGCACTACAGTACGCACATCGACCGGGGAAACCCCTTACATGCTAGTTTACGGTACAAAGGTTGTCATTCCCGCTGAAATAGAAATTTATTCACTAAGAATCATACAAGAAGCTGAGCTCAGTGATGTAGAGTGGGTAAAGAGCTGTTATGAGCAACTAGCCCTCATAGACAGAAAAAGGATGAATGCAGTATGTCACGGGAAACTTTATCAAAATAGAATGACTCGTGCTTTCAACAAAAGGGTCAAGCCAAGACAGTTCACACTGGGGCAGCTGGTGTTAAAGAAAATCTTTCCACATCAAGAGGAAGCAAAATGGAAATTCACTCCCAATTGGCAAGGTCCATACATGGTTCACCGAGTGTTGACAGGAGCACTTATACTTGTAGAAATGGACGGAGAAGTCTGGCCAAAGCCAATAAATTTAGATGCAGTCAAACGCTATTATGAGTAATCCTTTATGCTTTTATCAAATGACGTAAATTGAACTACGTCTGACCTGATTCCCGTTTAAGAGGGGATACATAGGCAGTCCTATGGGTTCGGTCAAAATTCAATAAAAAAATTCCCCCGCAATTGGAAACTAGGGCAGAATTTTGAAGAGGACGCTCAAAATTCCGAAGCGAGTTCAGCCGATCGCCGCATGTGCAACAGTCAGAAGCGTTAACCCATCAAACTGGGCAGAATTTTGAAGAGGACCCTCAAAATTACGTAGCATGAGAGGTTGCAATGTCTTGAACCGTGTCATGGTCGTCAGTTCATCTAAATTATTTTTTTAAATATATATATATATATATATATATATATATATATATATATATGCGTTTACACTTTTTTTTACAAAATCATGCATACCCACTCTTGAAAAATAGCTTTGTTTATAAAACGCTCCCCCGATGATATGAATAGGATCATCAGATCGAGAAGAACGAGTCAAGAAAAGCCAGCAGGAATACGAACCAACCTTTCCCATTTACAGAACTCACGATTTTTCTTTGAATGCAGGCACAAAGGTTGCAAAAGCCAAAAATTTACTGTCCGCCCAAAGGACAAACATTTTTCAAAGATACGATTCTCAAAGCCGTCGCACCTGCCGACATTTGCTATCACCACAAAAAAAACAATGCTCCATAGTCACAATGCTCACAACAATCACCATACCACAATCTACTACCAGCTAAGAAAGTCCATTGTTGTTTATTTAATCTTGTATAAGGCTAACTTTCTGCCTTCCATTTGCATTAGACTAAGCTCTGTCTCCAGCCGCATGAGGTTAAGCTCTACCTCCATTTGCATAAGGCTAACTTTCTGCTTTCCTCTGCATAAGGCTACCTTTTTGTCTTCAACTTGCATAAGGCTAACTTTCTGCCTTCCGTTTGCCTGAGACTAAGCTCTGTCTCCATCTGCATTAGGTTAAGCTCTACCTCCATTTGCACAAGTCTAACTTTTTGCCTTCCACCTGCATAAGGCTACCTTTCTGCCTTCCGTTTGCATGAGAGTAAGCTTTGTCTCCATCTGCATGAGGTTAAGCTCTACCTCCATTTGCATAAGGCTACCTTTCTGCCTTCTACTTGCATAAGGCCACCTTTCTGCCTTCCGTTTGCATGAGACTAAGCTATGTCTCCATCTGCATGAGGTTAAGCTCTACCTCCATTTGCATAAGGCTACCTTTCTGCCTTCTACTTGCATAAGGCCACCTTTCTGCCTTCCGTTTGCATGAGACTAAGCTATGTCTCCATCTGCATGAGGTTAAGCTCTACATCCATTTTCATAAGGCTACCTTTCTGCCTTCCACTCGAATAAGGTTAACTTTCTGCCTTCCATCTGCATAAGGCTAACTTTCTGCCTTCCTACCTGCATGAGGCTAAGCTCTACCTCCAATTTACTTTTTCATCGAGACTAAGAGTCGTCTCTCAAACATTGTTTACTTTGCTTTTCTTTCGGGCTAAGCTCTGCCCATTCAATTCGCAAGACTAAGCTCTGTCTTGTCAGCATCATATCACTGCATTTCATGGGATGAAATATCGCCAACCTGTCCAAAGGCATCATCGTTCGGAGGCACCATCTTCATGGCCCGAGAACATCATGTCATGGCCCTGAGGATCCCTCTCAATTTTGCATATCATTATTCAAAGGTGTCATCGTTCGGAGGCGCCATCTTCATGGCCCGAGAACATCATTTCATGGCCTGCGAATCCTTCATCAAACGATTCATGTCCCAGGACGTCATGGTCCGAGGACGTCATCCTTAACCGTCCAAAGACAACATTCATAGTCCAACGGGAACTTGCATCATGTTTAAATTTACGCACAATATATGCTTGTATTGTTTTATATGCAGGCAACCCGGCAAACGGCGGCTATCCTAGCAGGAACGGTCCCGCTCCAATTCTCCTTACCACTCCCGTAAACCGTTTACTCATCCAGCCTACACGTTGCGTCCGTTCTTGTGATAGCTTCATCGGTACACTTAGTCGATGGGTGTGGAACTACATACGGCCTGATTACTGTAAAACCAGGGATATGTAGGCAACTCAAAAGCCAGGGTGTGGCCTAAATCTGTCCAAATCATTTCGCTCGGTCAAAATTGGCCATCATATCTTTACCCGACAACTCTTTCATCCTTTCCGGGTAAAGAGGGACAGCTTTTGATACCCAATTCTTCCTCAAAATAGTTTTAATTTGCATATATACCTTCAAAATCATGCTTTCATAGCAGTTGGTATTTTTCTATAATTTTCCGATATTTTTATTAATTTATTTTAATTTATCCAGTATTTTTGTTTCTAATAATTAATTACAAATTGCATTACAAATGATTCCAATTTTTTTTTCTTGATTTAATGTATTATGTTTTGGTCATATTAAGACCAAATTATTTGACAAATAGCCAAATTGGAACTCTCTGGCTATAATTGCAATAACTTTGCAATTATAGCCTAATCATATGTTTTATACTATTTTTATCGAATAATTAGTCATTTTATATTTTTAATACTAATTAATCATTTTAATTTATTTTCTAAGCATCAATTTCATTTTTATACAATTATTAGCTATTTTTATAAATTGTTTTATTTAATTTAATTGGGTATTTAACAATCAGCCACATCTATTTCGACTTTAGCCTAAAATCAGCCTAATTCCCAACCCAATTAAAATAACCCAACAGATCCAAGCCCAGTTCCTATACTACCCAGCCCAATTCAGAATTAATCTCGATCATTGATCAAAATTGATTAACGGTCTAGATTCCCCCTTCCATAATTAAACCTAAAGACTACCCTCCCCCTTCTCTCATTTTCCCCCTCACCGTCTGCCGTCTCAACTCTCTCTCTCAACTCTCTCGTCTCTTCCGCTCCCTCCGCTAAAACCTGGCTCCTTCTCCGATCGTCGCCTTGCCGGAAAACATGGTGGTCTCACCACCCACAGCCTCATGGCTCCCTCCTTAACGTGTGTCACTGTTTTGAAGCCCTCAAGTAAACCATAGACGGTTCACTCACCTCCTATGATCTCATGCCATTTTTTCGGCCATCCATGGCTGTCCAAGTAAGATCTTAACACTTTCTAGTTAAAGCCGGCAATTTTGAGTTATTTCTCCTTCTCTCTGGGTTCTCACTTTGAAACCCTAACTTTTAAACCTTCCGATTATTTTAGATCTGCAACAGATCTATACATGTTATGAGTTATTCACATGTTTCCCTTAAAGATTTTCCAGTTTCCTAAACGATTCTTCATTTTTTCAAAATTAGGGTTTCTACATCCTTTTCAAAAATAGTTCTCTTTCTGATTTCTTATCATTATTTTATGATTTTACCGTGTTTAAACATTATTTATGCCTTTCCCTTTTGTTTGAGTCATTTTTGTTAAAACCCCCCAAAATTTCTTGGTTCAATTTGTGAATCTGAGATTATTTGCAATATTGTTTTACCTGTTCTAGTATGACTGCTTTGCTTTCGTGAGTACTCTGTAATTTCTGGTGTTATTTGTTCTATGCTTGCCATTAGGGTTTCTGATGCTTCCTACTTTGTCTATTCTGCGAAATCCTTAATGATTCTATGTGAATTCCTAATTTGTGTGATTAGGGTTTTTGACTTTGCCTAATGTATGTTATTCTGTTTAAATCAGTATTGTTTTACCACTTTGAATGTTTGAATAGTCGTGATTAGTACTTTACTAATTTTACACAATATTCTCTACTGATTTTGAGTATTTCCTTACGTGTGTGATATTCTCCTTGATTGATATTGATTCCATGTGATTTGAATCTCACTCGAGATTTTCTTGTTGATTTCCATAATTTCCTTCCTTATTTCTATGAATAATTCTGTCAAATTGATTCACACATACTTTCTTTAATTAGAGTATTCTGAACTTAGCCTCTATTACATGTCTTATACTTTACTGAAGTTATTTCCTTATGTGTTGAAATAAGCTCTTACACGATTTTCTTTCCTTATATTATTACTGTCTATTACCGTTTGAACAATGACTCCTTAATTAAAGGGAGTACTTACATTAATTTGATTCTAATTGGAGTTTACTTCCATAATTGTGCTGAACTATTATTTGTTATCATGTTTCTGCATGTTTCAAAACTATATATATGCTCTACTCTCTCATTAGTAAGACACGAACACACACCGTTGAAGCTCTCTCTTTTACACACAAACACTCTCTTCTGTTCTCTTTCTGGTTACTTTCTATTGTCAGCCGGCTGCAATCCAAGGCTGATTATTATACTCTCTCTTGCTCTTCATTCTGTGCTTACTATCTCCTAACTGGTATGTCTTGATTTCAGTTTATGTTTCAAAACAATATGTTTCTTTTAGCACTTCAATCCATCTTGTTCCTAATGTGTTTCTACTTATGGTTTTATTGTTTACCTTGCAATTAGCATGCCTACCTACTGCTTTACTAGTATGATCCTGATGTATCCCCTCCCTTAGACTCCACATGTTTACTAAGTGTTACCCCTTTTGCATGCTGCTTTATTTATGTTTTCTTTGATTCATGGTATACAACAATCTTCCTTATATGTTACTATGTAGTCTTGAACACATGCTGAGCCTATGTGTGACTTTGCCTATTGTTTATTTTTCCTATATGTTTCATACTTGTCCCCAACCCCTCACTTCCCTACTTGTGATTGTTAAACTGGCTCTGGTTCTTGTTTCTTGTTCTATGTGCATTGTTTTGATCCTGAGATTCTGATTGTCTTACCCCTTTCCTTTCAAACTGTTTTCACAAAAGTAAACTCTTTTATTATTCTTCAAAGCTTATTTCAAACTAGTTTATTTTCAAAAGTTGTTTTCCTACTTAATCTTTTCAAAACTATGTCAAGCACTCTCACTATACTCTTAGAAACTTAGGTTCTGCCCCTCTAATGTGTGACTGCTTTAGGATCCCTATGAGATCCCTCTGAACTCTGATGCATTAGAGCTGGCCCATCCACACTGCACTTACTCATTATGGTTATGAAAATCTGCGTGTGAGCACTCTTCGGGATCCCTTGAGGTCCTTAGGAAACTCTGACACACCCGGATTATATGAAAGGCTGTGAAACACCTGTTGGCATTGATTACTTTGGAGATTTGGGCCTATTGATAAGCTCCCTATAGTGTAACTTCTTATTTTTCTATTCATTTATGTAATTCATGCAAATGGTCTGTAATAATTATTTGCAAATAACTATTGGGGACGGATAGTGAAAAAGGAAAAGGGTATCTATGCATGTTATAGATATTAAAGGGTAGAAGTCATGTCCTTAGGTTTATATTCCTACTCGAGCAATAGAACTCATGTTTAGGACCAACATGTGCAAATCATGCATTAGAAATCATGCTTCCTAGGTCTCATGTATACTGTTTTAGCATATCACTTGATATTTGTTGAATCAAGTCACTGCATGGTTTTGAAGAATGACAAATGACAAGACAGTTGAACCAGGTCCATCAGGGAAGACATAGTCAAGCAGACTGGACGGCATGAGAAGAGTCCATACGCAGGAGACAAACATCATCTCTGAATTAAGGGGTTATCTTCTAAGCAAAAAGGTTGCAAATTGATAAGGAGATGGACTTCGCATTCAGGTAGGACAGAATCAAGATAAAGGAAGATCAAGGAAGTTGAGATTAACTAAAACTCTTCCACCAAGGAAGAGCTGCATCAGAACTGAACAACACCATCTCAACTACTGATTCTATAAATTGTTGAAGCATTCCTGCTGAAGAACTACGCGCAAACACAGAAGTGAAACAAGAATTGAAAGAAAAATTACCAAAGCAATTTTGCAAGTAGTTCATGTGAAGATACCTTGTACGACTTAAAAGCTACTTGAACCAGCTCGAAGAACCAGTTCCATCTTGTCTTCTGAGTCTAGTTGTTAGTAGTATGTGATTACATATTGTATCTTTCAGCTTTATCTAGAAGCAATTGTAATAGGTACACAGTGTTCAAGTTAGAGTTAACTTGAAGTTTGTCGCAATTAGCTAGAGGCTAGTTTGCCACAAAGGGATTAGAGTTAGTCCTTAGGTTTACAAAAGAGTTTATTTTGTAAATGTTGTTTGGCTCATAGACATAGTGAAGAGTTTGGGAAAATTCTTCTAGGAAGTAGGTCGTGGATTTTTCACCTTTTGAGCCAGGTGTTTTCCACGTAAAATTGTTGTGTTCTTTTATTTCTGCAATTACTTTTCCACAAACTGTAGAAGTTGGAATACCTAGAGGAACCTGGTTCTTCTATAGAGACTGCACTCAAAAGTTGGATACCACACAAATCAACCCCCCCCCCCCCTGTGTGATATTGACGTATAAAACATCAATTGGTATCAGAGCGGGTTATCCTTGAAAAGGCTAACACCTTGGGAAAAGATCAAAATGAGTGCACCACCTGGAAACTGGTAGGGACAATCAACTACTAGGCCACCACTCTTTAATGGCCAGTATTACTCCTTGTGAAAGAACATGATGAAGGATCACTTGATTGGAGAAGACTATGAACTCTGGGACATAGTCATTGATGGTCCTTTAGACACCATGAAGAAGGATGCTGAAGGAGTAGATGTGCCAAAAACTAGAGCTGACTGCACTAACGAGGATCTGAAAAAATGGGAGAAATATGCTAAGGCCAAAAAGTGGCTAGTTTGTGGACTGGGTCCAGACGAGTATAGTAGAATTCAAAGCTGCACCACTGCCAAAGAAATCTGGGATACCTTGCAAGTAGCCCACGAAGGAACACCTCAAGTGAAAAGATCAAGAGGTACCCTACTATACTCTCAGTATGAAAACTTCATTATGAAAGAAGAAGAGACAATCTAAGAGATGTACACGAGGTTCACAACTCTGACAAATGAACTCAAGTCTCTTGGAAGAGTCATTCTTGAAGAGGACAGGGTGGAGAAGATCCTAACAAGAGTCTTACTAATTTCCTGGGAAAGCAAAATCACTGCTATCCAGGAATCCAAAAATATGGCAACCCTCAGGTTGGACGAGCTAATTGGAAACCTCACTGCCTACGAACTCAGAAGGCAGACAATGAAAATGGATGCTCCTAAGAAGGAAAGAAGTCTAGCACTGAGAATCACTGAGGGACCAGATATGGAGGAAGATGAGATGGCCATGATCACTAAGGAATTAAAAAACTTCCTCATAAGGAAAAAGGGCATCTCAAGAGGAGGAAACTACAACAAAGCAAAAGCTCCAGAAAGGCCAAACAACGAGGGATGCTACAAATGTGGAAAAGCTGATCACCACATCATGAACTGTCCTCAGTGGGAAGTAGAATGGAAAAGGGAGAGATCCGAACGAAGGAACAGGAAGAAGGAACTGGTCCAACCCAAGAAAACCACAACAAAAGTTATGGTTGCTGCTTGGGGGGAAAGCTTAGATGAAGAATCAGAAGATGGTGAGATAGAAGAACAGGCGCTCAAGGCAATTGGTGAATCTGATAAAGAATCATATGAAGAACCAGAGGTAAGTATATCCCATCTCAAAAACAAGATAAAGTTCCTATCTAAATAAAAAATCTCTGAGTTGCTACTTGATTTCAGGGATGATTCCGAAGAAACAAATAAAGAGAAAGAACAACTCTCTAAAGAATGTGTAATGTTAAAAGAAAAGTGCAAGAACCTAGAAATCAGAGTAAGTGAATCTGAAAAGGAAAACACTGCCTTGAAGAACCAGGTTCATTCACTTGAAACTAAGATCCTAGAGCTAAAATCTGAAAATTTAAAATTAAAGCTAGGAACTAGTAAAAAGACTGTTGATCATTCTCATATCATGTTAGAAGAAAATGTGGGAAAACTAAAGGATAAGATGTACACCAAGGATGAACAAATAAGGGCACTAAAAGAAGAACTTGGTAAAGTCAAACATGAATTAGATCGAACTTGCAAATGGAATAAATCCTCTGATGCCTTGACTTGGCTTCAAGAAAATCATAGTAGCAACAGAAGAGGACTTGGCTTATGGAGTCAAATTCCCAAATGGGATCCCAAAAGCAAGTATCTCACTCTTCTTGAGAATAAAATCTGCACCCAATGTGGTAATACTGGCCACTACAAAATTGAATGTACTGCAAAAGAGCAGGTCAGTCGAATAAATGAAAGTTTTGTACGAAAGAAAAATTGGTTACCAAATTGGGCCAGAAAACGCTTGATTCATCCTTTCTCTCATAGAAAAAGACCCAAACTGGTTTGGGTCCCTAAGACTAACCCCTGATTTCTTGTTGTAGGTTCAAGTGAGAGGAAGCAGCCAAATTTGGTATCTAGACAGTGGCTGCTCAAAACACATGACTGGGAACAAGGAACAGTTCCTTTCACTTGAAAACCTCAAAGGAGGAAATGCCTCCTTTTGAAGTGGAACGAAAGGTGAAATTATTTGGCTTGGTAAGGTAGGTAAGGATGACACACGTTCCATTGAGAATGTGTACTTGATAGATGGCTTGAAATATAGCATGATCAGTGTGTCACAATTGTATGACAGAGGTAACCTGGTTGCATTCACTTCCAGAAAATGTTTTGTGATTAACTTGCTTACTGGCAAGATTGTTTTGCAGGGAAAAGAGTGAATAACATCTATGTCATAGACCTGTACACACTATCAGAAAATGAACTCACCTGCTTAAGTGTGTTGGACAGTGATCCCCTCCTTTGGCACAAAAGACTTGGTCACGCTAGTCTAAATCAGCTTAACAAATTAGTCTCAAGGACTTAGTGGTAGGGATTCCTATCATTAAGTTCAAGGAAGACAAAGTTTGTGAGGCATGTGCAAGGGGGGAGCAGGTAAGATCCTCGTTCAAAAGCAAGAAAATGGTCAGTACCACCAGGACGTTGGAACTAGTTCATATAGATCTATGTGGTCCTATGAGAACTCTGAGCAGAGGTGGTACGAAATATGTAATGGTGCTAGTTGATGACTACTCAAGGTTCACTTGTACCTTATTTCTGACATCTAAAGATGAAGCATTTGATATGTTTACTTCACTTGTTAGAAAAACACAAAAACAGTTAGGAAATTAACTAGCATAAAAAAGATCTGATCATGGTACTGAATTTGAGAATGCAACGTTTGCTGAATTCTGTGATGAACATGGCATAAATCACAACTTTTCTGCCCCTAGAACCCCACAGCAAAATGGGTTTGTTGAAAGAAAGAATATAACTTTTGAAGATATGGCTAGAACCATGCTTCTTTCTAGAAAACTACCCTACAACCTTTGGGCAGAAGCAATAAACACTACATGCTACATAATAAATAGATGCATGTCCAGACCACTGGTAGAGAAAACTCCTTATGAATTACTTAAAGGGAGAAAGCCCAACATATCCCACCTTAGGGCTTTTGGATGCAAGTGCTTTGTGCATAACTATGGCAAAGATTCCCAAGGTAAATTTGATCCCAGAAGTGATGAGGGAGTATTCTTGGGATATTCATCACATAGCAAAGCTTATAAAGTATATAACAAAATAACTATGTGTGTAGAAGAGAGTGTGCATGTTGTTTTTTATGAAACTAACACTCTTTTTGAGAGACAGGAACCAGAAGATGAGAAGCTTGGACTGGTCAGAAGCAGTGAACAAACTGAAGAAAATATGGAAGATGGAACAGGTGATGGACCAGGTCCAACTACCCCAAGCAACATGACAGGGGGAACTCAACAACAAATCACTCTGGATCTTGGCCCCGATTCTGTTCCACAACAACAAGACACCATTGGATCATCTAGCCGTGAACAATTGGTGCTAAAACCACATATATATCAAAGCTCTCACCCGCTTGAGAACATCATAACAGATTTAACATCAGGAATCAAAACAAGATCCTCTTTGAAAATTCTATGTGCGTTTGATGCCTTTCTATCTTTGATCGAACCAAAGAACATTGTTGAAGCCTTACAGGATGCTGACTGGGTAAATGTCATTCAAGAAGAGCTAAATCAATTTGAAAGAAGTCAAGTATGGCACCTGGTACCCAGACTACTAGACAGATTAGTGGTTGGCACAAAGTGGGTCTTCAGGAACAAACTCGACGAAGATGGAACTTTACAAGAAACAAGGACGGACTGGTTGTCCAAGGATATAGTCAAGAAGAGGGAATTGACTATGATGAGACCTTTGCTCTTGTGGCAAGACTAGAGGCAATCAGACTTCTTATAGCATTTGCTGCTCACATGGAATTCACTCTCCATCAGATGGATGTAAAGAGTGCTTTTCTCAATGGCTACCTAAAGGAAGAAGTATTTGTCAAACAGCCTCCAGGATTTGAAAGCAAGGAGACACCTGACCATGTGTATAAACTTGACAAGGCCTTGTATGGACTCAAACAAGCACCAAGAGCATGGTATGAGCGATTATCTAAATTCCTGCTAGAACATGACTACAAACGAGGTAAAATTGATAATACCTTGTTCTTCAAGGAAAAAGGTAAGGATCTACTGGTTGTGCAAATATATGTGGATGATATCATATTTGGAGCAACCTCTGAAAATTTGAGTAAGGAATTTGCCAAGCTTATGGGGAGTGAGTTTGAGATGCGTATGATGGGTGAGCTAAAATTCTTTTTAGGCTTGCAAATTAAGCAAAACTCAAATGGAACAATGATTCATCAACAAAAATATGTGAAAGAATTGCTCAAAAGATTTAAAATGAAAGACTCCAAAGAAATAGACACCCCCATAGCCACAACTATAAAATTAGATGTGGATGAACCTGGTTCATCCGTTGATCAAAAGATGTACAGATGGATGATTGGGTCCTTATTATATCTCACCGCCAGCAGACCAGATATGGTGTTCAGTGTAGGACTATGCGCTAAATTTCAGGCAAATCTAAAGGAGTCCCATCTAACAGTAGTGAAGAGAATTCTGAGATATTTGAAAGGCACCACTGATTTATGCCTTTGGTATCCTAAAGGTAGTAATTTCGACCTTGTAGGATATGCTGATGCAGATTATGCAGGTTTCCTGGTTGACAGGAAAAGTACTTCAGGCATGAATCACTTTTTGGGCTCTTGCCTTGTGTCTTGGGCCACCAAGAAAAAAAAACTCAGTAGCCTTGTCTACTGCTGAGGCTGAATATGTGGTTGCAGCCTCATGCTGTGCTCAGTTGCTATGGACCAAAAAACAACTCATGGATTTTGGTATAGAGGTTGGATGTATTCCTATTAACAACACTAGTGAAATTAGTATGACGAAGAACCTGGTTCCTCATAAGAGAACCAAGCACATAGATGTCAGACACCATTTCCTAAGAGATAACTATGAAAAATGAATGATCTCAATCGAATTCTGTGCTACTGACAAACAAATTGCAGATATATTTACTAAAGCACTAAGTATGGAGCATTTTGAGAGAAACATGTTAGAATTAGGGATGATTAAGATCACCTAATTGAAAAACAAAAATGAAATTTTTTTTGGCTAGAAACACTAAAATAGGTACCTAACCAGATTAATCATTGCTCAGTATCATGTCTTTAATGCCATACTCTCTTGCCATGTGTTAATATGATTCTTTGGTTACTAATGATGTTTTTCTATCTTTGTAAATTGAGGCCAACTAAAGACTCTAACACGATGAACCTGGTTCATCGTTGCTGGTTCATTTGACTGACAAGGTACGTGCTCATCACTATACACTTATTGAAATAACTATAGTCACACATGAGCAGGACTCTACCTATAATTGGTTCATTTCAAATTATCAGTACTTATCCCAAAATGAACCTGTTTCAAAGAGTCCCATCGAACCTTAATTAGCCTCGATTTAGGGAGTCATAACCGTCTAATCTACTGACACTCCTGCAGCGATTAGATTCCCACTTGACCAAGAATTAAGCTCGTTGTGCATTTAATAACCACACCTTTAAAAATCCATCATTACCTATCTTCTTCAAAAGTATAACCGTCAAACCAAGTTCATCATTCCTCTCACCCAAAGTGATCAATATTCTTCTCTCCCCAAATCTTCATAACAATGTCTTCCACACCACCCCCTGCTTCATCTTCATCAACCACCCCTGATTACGGTGTCGGTCTTGAAGACACTAGCTATAATTCTCCATCGATACACAACTCTCGCTCACAATCTCCAACCAGGTCTTCAACCCCTCAAAACTCTCCAGTTCTAGAACCCATTCCTGAACCCACTCCTTCACCCCCAAACAGTTCCAGGATCCATTCCTATACCCACTCCTTCACCCCAAACAGTTCCAGCCGTTACACCAAGCTCCACTCCAGCCCCCAGAAAACGTAGAGTGAAAATGTTAGCCAGAAAAACAGTTGCATCTGGTCCTCTTGCCAGGAAATTGAATGAAAAACTTCAAGCTAGTCTGGACCAAGATTCTGAAAATTCAAGTGAGTCCTTCAAATCTGCAAATGAGGAAGAAGCAACTGGTTTATCTGATTCTGAGAAGGCAAATCCTGTAGTTAGGGCTGAACCTGAAATGGCTAAACAGGTTTATTTTGATTGGTTCTGTAGTGGATGTAGAAGTACCTGATAGGAGAAGGAAAAAGAAAGAAATTGAGAGAGAGGGAGAAGGGAGTTCAGAAAGGGGAACTGGGAAGGAAGGTGTCATTATAGCAATCTTTGGCCCCGCTCCTGTGGTCGTTGAGGAGGGAGTCAAGGACATAGGGGGAAGCAACTCTAGGGAAGTAGCAGCAGGACTAGAAGATCTAAAACATGCAGAGGTTGAACTTGGTTCATCCATTGAAGAAACTCTGGCTGACTTGATGAAAACGTTAGGGGAATCCTACAAACCCAAGAAGAAGAGAACCCCCAAATCCAAGAAAGTTGATACTCCAGTCCCAACCAAGAAGAGAAAGGCCTCTTCAGCTGCTGATGCTCCTGCCCCTAAGAGTCGTGCTACTAGAAGCACTGTTAGGCAAAGTGAAGAAGAAATTGAGAAAGCTCTGAGAGAGAGAAATAAGAAGAAAGCTACCAAGGGAAAGGCAAAAGTTGGGGAGCCTATTGAGGTAGTTCAGGTTGATGATGATGAGATGGACCTGGTCCATCAGTAGGAACAACCAGCACAGGTTGAGGTTGAGACACCAAAGCCCAAGAAAGCCAATACTTCTTCCAAGAAGTCAGCATATGTCTCTGCCACACCCTCAACCGTTGCCAAAAAGAACTAGGTCTACAGCAAAGAAAGTGAAGATCATTGATGAGGCTGAATGGAGTGGCGAGGAAGCAGACGTGTCTGATGAAGAGACAGACAAACTCACAATGTTTGGGACGCGTACTATCTTGAAAGGGAAACTTTTTAGGGACCTTGAGGAGCCGGGGATGATATTTCTAGTAGATACTTTGGATGTGCAGGGTTGGAAGGACATGGTCCTTCATCTTGATGGGAGGCTGGCTAGGAATGAGTTGGTGGAGATTATGGCAAATGCAGTGGTTAAATATGAAAAAGTGTAAGGTACAGAGAGTTGAGATTTACTTTGATGCAAAGGAATTGGGGGACATACTTCATATCCCTTCTGAGCGGTATGGTGACTACACCAGGCAAAGGTGGCCTAGTTTGGATGGTTTGCCTTCAGCCCTTCAAATCACAAGGTTTTTCAGTGAGAATGAGCAAGAGTTGGAGCATAGGGAAGTGTTTAAGAGTGAGACGAGACCTCAACACAAATTGCTCTTCGAGTTTGTGATCAAGTGTTTATTGACTAGGCAAGAGCGAAGGCAAATTGCGAGCTATATGGATCTCACACTAATGGAGTGCCTGTACAGTAGTAAACAAATCAATTGGCATCCTTTCATTATTCAACTCTTAGACAGGGTTGTGAATGGATCCAAGGCACATGATATACCGTATGGGTTCATCTTAACTGATGTGCTTGCTCACTTCAAGGTGCTAGTGAAGAAGGCTGAAATGGCAACTGCTAAGGACCACTTTGGGAAGAACACTCTACTGACCTGTGACTACATTGTGAATATTCCTGAGGATGAACCTGGTTCATCCAGGAAAATGCCTGTTAACAGCAAGGTCAGGACGTTTGTGCAAGAAGGGAGGTCAAGGATGCGGAGATCCTTTGTTTGAAAACTCGCCTTACAGAGGTTGAAGCTGAGCGGGATGCTCTCAAAGAAGAATTAGCTAAGGAAAAGGAGAAGAATGAGGGTGTGATGCAACAAATTCTCTCCCTTCTTCAAGCCAAGAACACAACCTCTGCCCCTTCCCATCCTAAGGTGTCCAGTGCCTCCAACACCCAAAACCCCCTCTATGACCCAGTTTGGGATTGTCTGATGTTGTTCTGTTTTTTGTTTTCTTTAAGCTCATGGTTGTGGTTGTCTTTATTTCATTTTGTGTATGGTGCCTGAACAATTATCCAATCAATGAATTTTGCTTGAAATTTTCTCAGTTTCGTAAATAGCTTACATTTTTTGGTTTCTTTTGATGATTAATTCATGCTTTGCACCTGCAGTTGCCTCAATGGCCATGAGTAATTATTAATATTCTGGTAAGTTTATCATTTTGCAACTTTTCAATGATGCCAAAAGGGGGAAGACATGTGCTTTTCAAAATATTGTGATGCTTATAACCTAATGAACCTAGTTTCTCCATGCCAAATGCTTAATGCTATAAAAAGTGTCTATGTTGGATTGAAGTATTTACAGGGTTAAGCACAGAGTTTGTCATCATCAAAAAGGGGGAATTTGTTGAATCAAGTCACTGCATGGTTTTTAAGAATGACAAATGACAAACAGTTGAACCAGGTCCATCAGGGCAGACATAGTCAAGCAGACTGGACGGTATGAGAAGAGTCCATACGCAGGAGATAAACATCATCTCTAAATTAAGGGGTTATCTTCTAAGGAAAAGGTTACAAATTGATAAGGATATGGACTTCGCATTCAGGTAGGACATAATCAAGATAAAGGAAGATCAAGGAAGTCGAGATATACTCAAACTCTTCCACTAAGGAAGAGTTGCATCAGAACTGAACAACACCATCCCAACTATTGAATCTATAAATTGTTAAAGCATTCCTGCTGAAGAACTACGCACAAACACAGAAGTGAAACAAGAATTGAAAGCAAAATTACCAAAGCAATTTTGCAAGCAGTTCATGTGAAGAATCCTTGTACGACTCAAAAGCTACTTGAACCAGCTCGAAGAACTAGTTCCATTTGTTGTCTTTTGAGTCTAGTTGTTTGTAGTATGTGATTACATATTGTATCTTTTAGCTTTATCTAGAAGCAATTTGTAATAGGTACACAGTGTTCAAGTTATAGTTAACTTGAAGTTTGTCGCAATTAGCTAGAG
The DNA here is from genome assembly GCA_005239495.1 of Nicotiana undulata. Taxonomy (NCBI): domain Eukaryota; kingdom Viridiplantae; phylum Streptophyta; class Magnoliopsida; order Solanales; family Solanaceae; genus Nicotiana; species Nicotiana undulata. The sequence continues at coordinate 63,541 of ML262654.1, forward strand.
GCTAGTTTTCCACAAAGGGATTAGAGTTAGTCCTTAGGTTTACAAAAGACTTTATTCTGTAAATGTTGTTTGGCTCATTGACATAGTGAAGAGTTTGGGAAAATCCTACTGGGAAGTAGGTCGTGGTTTTTTCACCTTTTGAGCCAGGTGTTTTCCNTATCACTTAGAAGAAAAATCTTGTGTTAGGATAAATAATGCTAATGATTGGTATCTTCTGCAATCCTGCTTCATATTGTTATGCACACTTAGAAATCATGTTATAGGATAAACAACACTAAAAATAAATTATCGCTAGAGCATATTCCGAAACCCTGCCTAATGTTATAACTATTATGCACTTAGAAATCATGCCTAGGAATCCTGCATATGCATCTCTACCTGTACATTAGATACCCTGCTTTAGGATTTCATTCATACTCGCTTAAGTACACCTATTCTAACTACTGGCGCATGAAAGGGCATAAAACAACTTTGCTTAGTTTTTTTTCTAAACAATTGGAAATGATTCTGTGTTTTACAACACCTAGAACATCATGTTTAGGAAACAATTTACAAACGTTTTCTCCAATAATTCTGGTAATTAGTATACATTGTCCCCCGCCTAGGCAAGCCTTAGGTAATTAAATCCTTAACACTGGAAATCTGTCCCTTTTTGTGTATGATGCCTAATATTTAACAGGTTTTAAATCAGTTGGCAAACCGATTAGGGCCCTCTTCTGAGTCTACAAAATAAATTTGCATATTTGCTTATGTTATGAACTCACCTAGACATCATGTCTTAGAGTTCTAATTAACAGTACTGCCCTTAATTGTGTTTGAGTCGTGTTGTCTATTTGCATTGTCTGTGGAGGTAAATTTGAGCCTCTTATCTGCTCTTCTTTGTTCCCATTTGCTGCAATCCTATGTGTTCTTTGTTTGTCGCCTTAGTATTTTTCCTTTAAACCTGAGGGTCTGCCTAGAACTGCCCCTATAGGTAGAGGTCATAAACTCCTCCAGGTCCATTAGAAAAGGACGAGTAACAGCACGCAATAGAGTTCGTTGATCAACACTCGCTTTAATAACCGCTAAGGGGTGGAAAGGGTAGATATGGATATGATGATCGGTACGCTAATACCACGTGTAGCTCCTCTTCGAGGAGTGATTACCGGGTATTGTACTGATGTGATCCATATGACAAACAACCTAGGACTCCCCCTATCCTTATATGCATGTTTAGATCATAACTCCTTCAAAAACCTTACTTAGATATTAAATATTTTCAAATTGTAACACATGTGTGCTTAGACTGCGAATCTTTCAAAACTCTTTCCTTGTCTAAACAATTAATTGCCTATTTGCTACTTGCTTAAATTCACAAAGTTGTTTGGTCGGGAACCACAGTTGTGGACTATAAGGGGTTCCTAACACCTTCCCCTTGGAGTAATTTCAAGCCCTTACCCTTCTATGGTTATCCAAATATGTGTTTGACCCCAAATAGGTGCCCTAACGCACATTAATTCGTTAGGTGGCGACTCTTCGAATCCTTACATACCCCTTTCCCAAAAGGAAACGAGTTGTCCCAATAATGTCAAGACCCTGACTAATCCGAAAGGAGGAGTTGAAAAGGGGGCTCGACACTCACGATGCCCATACGCTATCACTGCCACCATACTGTGGTGAGATTCAACTAAATCCTTCATACGCTCATATGACCCAAGCCATCTAACCCTCATATTACACAAGCGATCTAAACTCAAATTACAACATACATCATTTACTGGTAGAAGAGAACTTACTACAAATCAACATAAGGACCACACACCTCAGGACAACCCATAGGAGATACCCTTGCCTGCTTAGCCTAAAACTGATATCTCTCTATACACTTCTGAAGATCATAGCTATTACTCAATCGCTTTACCCTCCTACATTAGAACACAACTAATACCTGCCCTCGAGACATCACAATAAGCGGTATAAGAACCTAAAGTTGATGGCAATACTATCACTAGAGCTGGGGTCCAAGAAATCTTGAGCTTTTGGAAACTCTACCCCACTCGTCTGACCACATAGATACCTTTACTAGACACCACGTGTCCCAAGAATGCTACTGACTGAGCCAAAATTTACACTTGAAGAACTTTGCTTAGAGCTTCTCCTCCCACGATTCTTATAATACCATCATCAACTGCTGGGTATGCTACCCCTGGCTACATGAGTACGCCAGGATGCCATCAATAAATACAATAACAAAGGAGTGCTAATACGGCTGGAATACACCGTTAATCAAATACATGAACGTTGCTGGGGCATTGGTCGGCCCAAACGACATCACCAGGAGCTCATAACACAACAAGAAAATCCACTCCACTCCACAACTACGCTACACGAGAGGTCCTTCACCACACTCACAACTCGAGGCCATATTCTAACTTAAGACTGAAGTCAATCACTCAATGGTTCTTGGTACATCTCCCGCTAGTCCATTCTAGTCACAATCAAACAATCTGAATTCATCTAACTATCAGATCACACTCGCCATGTAGTCATCTAGTCACAAAGTCCCCTCAATAAGGGCACAAACGGGCATATAAGTCCCCCAGCACATGTGCTCACACAAACAAAATCTCAACACTCAAGCCACAGACAAGATCCGGTCTCAAGTCCTTCCCACTGGCCCATTATCAACATGATAAAAATCACATCTCACCCATGGAAGTCACAAGCCGTCGACGCACAACTAATACCAAGCGCTCACGTGCATATTCCAATACATGAAAGGAATTCAAAGAGTTACTTTTTTGGCTGAATAAATGGATTCGCACGATAAGAATTCTAGAATGTGGGATTTTCCTAAGGGTTATGTAGCCTCTCAAAGATAAGTACAGACTTCTCCGTACCGATCCGCAAGACTGTACTAAACCTGCTCTTGACTGTTGAGTCCTATGTAACCTAGAGCTCTGATACCAACTTGTCACGACCCCAAATCCCTAACCGGCCATGATGGCGCATATCGTGGAACTAGGCTAGCCAACAATCACATAATTACATTTTTCTTTTCAAAATTTCCCAAATCGTTATCAACATATCATAAAACATATATAAATCTCTGAATTTTCAACCAAAGCAAACTAAGCTAAACAGTCTACACCCATCCCCCAAGATCTGGAGCCAACAGGTCACGAGCATCTAAGAGGGATACCAATAATACTATTGTCATAATACAAGTCTCAGAACGAAGTACTTAGTACAAAATAAAGAAAGGGAAAATAGAGATGCTGCGGACGCTGACAGCTACCTCGATGTTCCGACTCCAGCTCCGTGCGTAATAATATGGCTAACGCTCGGTACCAACACCTGAATCTTCACACAAAGGTGCAGGTAGTAATGATGAGTACGCCAACTCAGTAGTAATGAAAATAAATCAGGTCTTGAGTAGTAAGAAAGCACACAGGATCAAATCATCAAGTCAAAATAAACAGTCTTTCTTTCCAGCAGAGTATATATTAAATCAGTACGCTTTAAAAGCCAATTTCGGTAATAACTCTTTTGAAAAGGGAAATTTCAAATGAATTCAGTAAAATACCCGAAACGTATTGGCTTAAAGATGAAATGAATCATAAATAGTCACTCAGGTAAAACAAGTATCATAAACCGCCCCTCGGGCAAAACATCACCCATAATTAGTCACTCATCACCTCACAATCACTCAGTATCGGTCACTCAGCACCTCACAATCACTCATGCCTCACAATCACTCGCCACTCGGCACTCGGCACTCGGCACTCGCACTCGATAGGTACCTGCGCTCACTGGGGGTGTACAGACTCCGGAGGGGCTCCTACAGCCCAAGCGCTATAACAAGCCAATCATGGCATCAATCACTCTGGCACTCGGCCCCTCACATATCATAACAGTGTAACATGCTACGGCATTCAGCCCGATCTATCACATATCCTCACAATATTGGTTCTCGCCTCACTCAGTCAGAAACTCTCAAAATGCCACTCGGGCCATAAATAAACGGGGTTCTCGAGCCAAAATAATATTTTATATCATGAAATAATATCAACAAGTCTGAACATTGAAAATAGTTTAACAAAAATGACTAAGTGTAAATCATAGTTACCACAATGAGGAATATCAGAAAAATAACCCCTGAGGGGTCTAAACAGGTCGGCACGAGGCCCCAAACATGGCTTACAGCCCAATTATATAAAAAACGTAAAGATAATATTTATCATATGATTCAAAAGCAGTTTTGCAACCCAATAGTTTCTTGGGGAAAAACCTTTTTCAAATTTCTCACTTAGTGCACACCACACACTCGTTACCTAGTGTGTACGTCACTCCAAAACAGTGAAAGATGCTAATTCCGGGGTTTCATACCGTCAGGACAAGATTTAAAGTCATTACTTACCTCAAACTAGCCCGACAAGCTACTCTCCAAATATTCTCGCCCCTCGAATCGGCTCCCAAATGCTCTGAATCTATCAAAATCAGATTTATGACATCAAAATATGCTAGGGAGATGAAACCCAATCGAAAAATATCAACATTAGGCAAAATTCCCGAAATTGACCGAAACCTGATCCCTGGGCCCACGTCTCGGAACTTGATAAAATTTACACCATAATGATCCTCATCCTCTCTCGAGTCTATACATATCAAGAACACTGAAATCAGAGTCCAAATGACCCCTCAAATCTCCATTAGAAGGTCTCTTAATCACAAGCCCTATTACCCATTTTTACACTGATTTTCTCCAAATTATCACTACTAATTAGGTCTTTAATTACATAATCGAGTTATGAAGTCAAGAATCTTACCTCCAAGTGATTCCCCTTTGGTTTACTCAAAAATCCCTCTCAAAAGCTTCAATCCCGTATAAGAATGGTGAAAAGAAGACCAAAATTTGCTAAGTCAAACTTATATACCTTCTGCCCACGCTTTTCGCACCTGCGATCCTACTTCTCGCACTTGCGGACCGTACATGCGCTCATCAGACCGCACATGCGGTTTTTCATTAAATGGCCCAATTTCGCACATGCGGCCCAGGTGTCGCACTGCGGTCCCGCAGATGCGTCCAATCAACCGCTTCTGCGATTCTCTGCTCCCCCCCCCAACCGCCCACCCCCAAGGGCCTCAACTGCACCTGCGACCTCCGTTTCCGCTTCTGCGGCTCGCACCAGCGGTCCAAAATCCGCAGGTGCGGATATGACAGTAACAACAAACTTCAGCAGAACAAATGACTTCCAAACTTCCCGTTGATCACTCAAAACCATCCCGGGGCTCTCGAGACCCCAACCAAATATACCAACACATCCCATAACCTCATTCAAACTTAGTCGACCCTTTGAAACTCCAAAAACAATGCAAAACACCAAAATCACATCGAATTCAAGCATATGCACTTTGAAATATCTAAATTCCACTAACGATGCCGAAACCATCCAAAACACCTCCGATTGACCTGAACATTTGCACACATATCCAAAATGATATTAAGAACCTGCTCCAAACTTTCGGAATTCTATTCCGACCCCTATAGCCTATTTTCCACTACCGGAATTCGCCAAAAACTAATTTTCGCCAATTCAAGCCTAATTCTACACCGGATATCGAAAATACATTCCAAACACACTCCTAAGTCCCAAATCACCTAACGCAGCTATCCGAGCCATAAAATCTGCATTCCGAGGTCGTTTACCAATAAGTCAACTCCCAGTTGACTTTTCCAACTATAAGGTTACTTATAGAGACTAAGTGTCTCAATTCTCACCACGACCACTCCGAACCCGAACCGACCAAACCAAGACATCACAATTAGGTTAATTAACACATGACAAGGCTGAAACAGGGGACACGAGGCTAATCTCACGGAACGACCGGCCGGGTCGTTACAATCAAATGATTATCTATAATTATCTATAAGGTTTAAATTTTAAGATTATTTATATATAATTCAAATAACTCACATATTTAACATGGTTAATGTCAAATATTAAAATGGAGTCATACTAGAAAGAAAATCACTGGCTAAAGAATTTTTAAATTTTAGATAGCCGACTAAAATGAGTTTTATATTAAGGATAATATTTTCACTTACATTGTTATAAAAATAATTATTATTGAAAAATAAAGTTTTAGAAACGAAAATTTAAAATAGAAATATTTTTTAGAAAATATCAACACACCAAATAAGAGTTCAAACAATAGTTAAAGAGTCATGTAGTATCCAAAGAGTACTTCATACTCTCAATCTTTGATTGTTTTGCCATAAATATGAGTTATTATTTTGCTTCCTGACTATTTTTTGGATCCAATGACACCGGCGAGAATGGTACTAAAAAATAGAATTATAAGCCGCAGATTTGAGAAATGTTTAATCATTTTCATATAGTGTTTCTTAATTAATATCCAATTATTATCTATATTTATCGAGAAAGTTTAAATTTTAAGATTATTTACATGTAATCTAAATAACTCAAATATTTAACATAATTAGTGTCCGCGCATCTGCGCGGGTGCTAATACTAGTTAATTATTGTTATCTCTTTTATTATATGCTTTCCATAGAGCAGAGATCGGTTGTTTCCTTTTCCTAACAGTTATGGGAAGCAGTTTAGATAATTAATTGTGTTATCATTTTAGAAGAATTAAAGTGCTCTCTCATATTGTGTTTATAGTATGCTTTCCATAGAATAGAGATGACTTCCTTTTCGAAAAGTTATGGGAAACAGTTTTAGAAAATATAATGTCATGACATTTTAAAAGTTATATATATCTTATTGTATTTCAGGGATCTATTGTTTATGACATGCTTTCCGTAGAGCATAGCTAACTTGTTTCTCTATTTTTATTTTTGTTTTTTGGTGAGAAGTTATATTTAGCAGTTTCAAAAATTGAATGTGATAATGTTTTGAAGAACCAAGTAATAGAAGGCAGAACAAAGATTGTCTGTTTCCTTTTTGAAAGTAACAAGAACTTAAACAGTTTGGAGAATTTGATGTGATGATATTTTAGAAGATTTTAAATTTTATTTCACATCGTATTTTAGAGCACTATGGTTTGTGGTATGTTTGTGTAACGACCCGGCCGGTCGTTCTGAGAGTTAGAGCCCCGATTCCCTAATAACTGCATTTCCCACGTTTGTTTCTGCTATTGGAACTTGCCGAAGCGATTAGTTATGGAATTCGGGGAGTTTTGGGACACATAGTCCCTAATTATGAGTTAAACCCTTAGAAATCAGACCGTAGTCGGAATTGTGTGAAGACGGATCCGGAATGAAATTCCATCAACTCTGTTTGCTCCGTTGAGTTATTTTAGGGTTTAAAGCGCGTCCGGAATGTGTTTTCGAGATCTGTAGTAGCTTTAGGCTTGAATTGGCGAAAGTTAGATTTTCGGCAATTTCGGGCGATAGGTGAAATTTTGATATCAGGCTCGGAATGGAATTCCAGAAGTGGATGTAGGTTCGTAGTGTCATTTGTGACATCTATGTCAAATTTGAGGTCACTCGGACGAGGTTTGACATGTTTCGGCATCATTTGTAGATTTTCGAAAAATGCTAAGTTCTTAGGCTTGAATCCGTGTTTAATTCATGTTTTGGTGTTGTTCGACGTGGTTTTGAAGACTCGACTAAGTTTGTATGGTGTTATGGGATTGGTTGGTAGGTTAGGTTGAGGTCCCGGGGGCCTCAGGTGTTTTTCGAATGCTCAACGGGTCATTTTTGGACTTGGGATGCTTGCTGGTTTTGCTGGTGTGAGTGCAGCTAGTTTTTTCTTCATCGCGATCGCGTGATGGAGTTCGCGATCGCGTAGAACAATTTGGGGCCCAGCTGGATTAATTCTTCGCGATCGCATAAATTAGGACGCGATCGCGTAGGGTAGGCAGACTGCGCATCGCGAACATGTGGCCCAAACTGCGTTCGCGTAGAAGAAATAGGCAGAACATCGAAGTTGGGTGTTAACCCTTTGCGATCGCGTGGGAGTAGACGCTGTCGCGTAATTCAGTGGAATCAAATAATCGCGCTCGCATGGGTTGTGTCGCGATCGCGTAGAGTAAAAAGTTAAGGCAGCAAGTTGTTCTTCGCGATCGCGAGTGTACTTCCGCGAATGCGATTAAGGAAAATCTGGCAGAATTAAAATGCTCAAAAACGAGGGTTTAAGTCATTTTTCACAATTTGAACTTGAGCGCTCAGGATTTGGCGATTCTTGGAGGAATTTTCACATGGGTGTTTGGGGTAAGTGATTCTTGCTCAATTTTGATTAATTTCCGCTAATCTATGCTTAATTTTATTATTTAATTTCGGATTTGGAGTGAACATTTGAGAAAGGTTCCTAGGCCGAGTTTTTGGATTTTGATCGAGATTTTGGTATCGGATTTGAGTAAATTTGGTATGGTTGGACTCGTGAGTGAATGAGTGTTCGGAATTTGTGATTTTTACCCGATTTCGAGACATGGGCCCGTGGGACTTTTTGGGCGATTTTCCTAATTTTGCGTTTTAGCTTCGAATTGATTAGTTAAATTAGTTGCTTAAAGTTATATTTACATTATGCAATTAATTTGAATAGTTTGTGTCATTTGGAGTCGAGTACTCGTGGCAAGATCGCGGTATCGAGTTGATTTGAGCGGTCGAGGTAAGTGGCTTGCCTAACTCTGTGTTGGGGACTTCCCCTTAGGATGTTTGACATTAATTGTGGGCGCCGTGTACGTGGGGTGACGAGTGCATACACGGGCCATTATTGCAAAAATCCCACTTTTCCTTCGAAAATCATAAATTATTTTTCTCCTATGACGTTTCTTTAATATGTTAAATTGTTTAACTTAGATTAGGAAAGCATGCTTACATACTTAATATTAAATTGCCTATCTGACACTCTGTGCGCCATGCTTAGTTAGCTTACTGCTTTTCCTTACATGTGATTAGATGAACTGTGTAAATTGATGCCATACTTGTTCTTATCTTGCATCGCATATTTAAATTGGTACTACGGACATATTCCAGGAGATCCCTCAGTACTGCATATTTATTTTGGGACTACGGATGTATTCCGGGAGATCCCCTTGTACTGCATATTTAAATTGGGACTACAGACGTATTCTGAAAGATCCCCCAGCACTGCATATTTATTTTGGGACTACGGACGTATTCCGAGAGATCCCCCTATACTGCATAAACATTTGAAATTACGGGACGGTATCCCGGGAGATTCCACTTTGTGTTTACCTTGTTCTGAGTCGAGGACTCTCTTTACTGTTAAGTTTCGAATATTCTCTTTAATTGTTTACTGTTGAAATTACTTATCTTTCGCACTGTTTTAAATTGATTTTTATTTAATCCAGTAGAGCCGTAACATGGACTCGTCACTACTTGACCGGGGTTAGGCTTGGCGCTTACTGAGTACCAAGTGTGGTGTACTCATGCCCTTTCCTGCACATGTTTTCATGTGCAGATCCAGGTACAAGCTATCAGCCTCGTGGATAGTATTGCTGCTGATTCTAGGAGACTACAAGGTATTTCTGCCGCGTCCGCAGAATCCTCAGAGTCCCCTTCCATTCTATCGCTTAGAGTTTTTCTTATGTACTTTCAAGACTTGTTAGAGCTACGGTAGTTATTAGAGGCTTGTGATTATTGGTGACATTTCGGGTCTTTGGGACCAAAACAATTTTTGTACATGCCGAGCGGCATCATTTTGATTATGCAGATTATGTCCTTAATTTCATTATTTATTATGTTTTTAATTAAGTTTTATCCAAAAATTAGGCTTACCTAGTTGTAGACACTAGGTGCCTTCACGATACCTTTCGGAGGGTAAATTGGGTCGTGACAGTTTGACGAAGAAAATACAAAAAAAATGTTGCTGAACCTTTTTTTTTTAATTTAACGATTCGATATCATAAGTCTATCGTGGCAAAACTAACCCAAATTCATTTAACCCGTCCGATTGTTAATGAGTTTGGGCTAGAACGAATCTAAAAGTGCACTGTATTGGACTAATCCAAGTTAATCCATCAAAAATCATCATGTCAAATGGACTCATGATGATACATAACCTTAACATAAGGAAATTTTCAACCTTTGAATTCTACCTTAGCTTAATATTCAAAATATATTCTTAATTTTTTCATATTTGGTTGGTTTAAATGCTTGAGAATATTTTCTTTATGAATTCGTTTTTCTCCAATTGGAGGAAAATGTTTTCCCTATCAAGAGAAGGGAAAACATATTCCAAAACTCGTTTTCAACCTTCTCCATCTCCACCAACTCTCACCACCCCACCCCACCCCCCTCTCCCACCAACCCCTATCACCCACCCACTCCCTCTCCCGCCCCTCCCAACCACACCCCTACCTCCGACCCCCACTCTAAATATATAAAAATAATTTCTTTAGAGTATTTTCTTTTCATGATGTAAAAAAAATATTTTCTTTCATTTCAACAAAGTGAGTATTTTCTTTTCATGACGTAGAAAAAGTATTTTCTTTCATTTCAACAAAATAAGTACTTTCTTTTCATGATGTCAAATAATTTATTTAACTAACTGTTGTTGACAAAGTAATCATTAAACGTTGAAAAAAAATTGAGAATAAAGAGGAAACACATTATCACAACATAAAAAACAATAATTTTACTACATTTTATTATTCTGATCTTTGTTACTGTTTTATGATGAAGAACTATCAAATAAATTCTAAATCCAAATTGATGAAAGAAATCATTTGGTTTATTCCAAAACATAAGATAATTCTAAATCCAAAAGTTGAGAATATTGCAAAGATTTAAGTCAATTTTGGCGGGTTGGGTTACAACCCATTGTTTATCCCATTTTGACACAGCCGATCTCAAGTGAACTTTGGGAAGGGTTAGGCAATGACTCATTTAATGAGTCAGCCCCCAGCCCAAATACATGTGATGACCCAATAGGTTATCGTATGATTTACACATAATTCTATGATCCGAAACCTTTAAAAGTCATGTTTTAGCCTTTTTCGATTTACGTGTGCAGTACGGGCGTCTTTCCCGAAAGCTTTTATGTTAAAAACTTATAAATATAAGATATTTTCCTAAAAACTACATCTGAGTTGACTTCGATCAACAATCTTGGTAAACAGACCCGGAATCAAAATCGAAAGTCCCTAGCCCGAGATATATGACTATGTCGAAATTTGAAAGTTGAAAGCTTAACGAAATAGAAATGTTTGACCAAAGTTTGAATTTTTACTCTTCTACACTTATTCTCTCGTAGACGGCGAGAACACAGAACACATATCACTTCTTGCTTTGAGCAGCAATCAGAGCCTCCAATGGAAACTCCTACAAGGGGCAGAGGTCGAAGCCGGGGCAGGGGCAAGGCTCAGCCAAGAGCCAGAGCAACAGCCCCAGTAGTGGAGCCTTATGTAGAGTTCGACGAGGAGGTTCCAGTTCGGACTGTTCCTGTCGGTCCAGCTCAGGTCCCGAAGGGGTTCATTGCCACCCTAGTACTTTAAGATGCTTTGGTCTGTTTGGTGGGCCTTATGGAGAGTATGGCTCAGACTGGCGCATTTCCCATAGCACCAGCCGTCTCTCAGGCTAAAGGAGGAGCCCAGAATCCTGCTACTCACACTCCAGAGCAGATGGATCCCCAGTATTAGACTCCAGCAGCTCATCTAGTCGGAGTAGTTTAGCCGTTTGCTGCGGCACAGACCGGTGATGGGGCAACTATGTCTTCTAGGGCCTTGTCGGTATTGGACAGGTTTACCAAGCTCTTCCCAGTCCATTTCAGTAGTACTACTTCAGAGGATCCACAGGAGTATCTTGACAGCTGTTGTGAGGTTCTTCGGAATTTGGGTAGACCAATGGGGTCGACTTTGCTGCATTTCAGATGACTTGATCCGACAGGAAATGGTGGAGGGATTATTTGTTGGCCAGACCAGCTGGCTCACCTGCTCTTACTTGGGACCAGTTCTCTCAGCTTTTCCTAGAGAAGTTTCTGCCTATCACCTTGAAAGAGGAGCATTGTTGTCAGTTCGAGCATTTCCAACTATGATTGTTACTCAGTATGAGACCCGTTTTGTGGATTTGGCCCTTCATGCTCTTCTTCTTCTTCCCACTGAGAGAGAGAGAGGGTGAGAAGGTTTATTAACGGACTTGCTCAGCCTATCAGATTGCAGATGGCTAAGGAGACTATAACGACCCGATCGGTCTTTTTGAGAATTAGTGTCCTGATCCCCTAATAACTGTTTTCTCCACGTTTGTATCTGCTTATGGGACTTGTCGGGGTGATTAGTTGTGCATTCTTAAGAGCTTTTGGACACATAGTCCCTATATATGAGTTTAAGCTTTAGCAATCTGGCCGTAGTTGGAACTATATGAAGACGGATCCGGAATGGAATTATGTTGACTTCGTTAGCTCCGTTGGGTGATTTAGGGGTTGGGAAAGTGTTTGGAATGTGTTTTCAAGGTCTCTAGTAGATTTAGGCTTGAATTGGCGAATGTTAGAATTTCAGCAATTTCTGCCGATAGGTGAAATTTTGATATCGGGCTCGGAATGGGATTCTGGAAGTGGAAACAGGTCCGTAGTGTCATTTATGACCTGTGTGTAAAATTTGAGGTCATTCGGATTAGTTTTGACATGTTTCGGCATTGGTTGTGGACTTTTAAAATTTTATAAGTTCTTAGGCTTGAATCCATGTATAATTGGTGATTTTGGTGTTATGTGATGTGTTTTGAAGACTCAACAAAGTTTGGATGAGGTATTAGGGCTGGTTGGTAGTTTTGGTTGAGGTCACGGGGGCCTCAGGGATGTTTCGGGTGTTCAATGGCAGATTTTTGGACTTAAACACCAGCTGAATCATTGCTGGTTCCTGTGTTTCGACCCAGCAGAAGGGGAGCCGCAGGCGCGGATAGGGGCCTCGCAGATGCTGTTTTGACCAGGTTAAGCCAGGCTCACAGATGCGGTGGGAGTTTCGCAGATGTGGAGCTGCAGATGCGGCCTAGTGACCGCAAGTGCGGCCCCAGCCCATTTAATAAAATTTCACACCTGCGATTGTTTTTCCGCAGGTGCGGGACCGCATGTGCGACCTAGTGGGTCGCAGGTGCGGGATCGTTGGGCAAATAACCTCTAATTAGAGGGTTTGAATTTCATATCTTCTAAAAACGATTTAGAGCTCAGGATTAGGAGATTTTGAGTGGGTTTTCAAGAGAAGACTCATAGGTAACGATTCCTAATCCTATTTCACTGATATATCATTAATCTATAACAATTTCTTCAATCTAATCAAGGAATTTGGGGGGGAAATTTTAATAATGAGAGAAAAGTTCCCCAAGTAGAAATCTGAGAATTTAATGGGATATTGATGTCGGATTTGGATGATTCTTGTTCGAGTGCGTTCGTGAGTGAATGTGTGTTCTAAATTTGTAACTTTTACTCAATTCCGAGACGTGGGCCCAGGGGGACTTCTTGGGCAATTTTCCTAATTTTGCGTATTAGCTTTGAACTAATTAGCTAGATTGAATTCTTAAAGTGATATTTATATTATGCAATAGAATTGAATAGATTCGGGCCATTCGGAGACGGGTACTCGTGGCAAGAACGTGGTTTCGAGTTGAGTTGATCAGTCGAGGTAAGTGGCTTGCGTAACTCTGTGTTGGGGACCTTCCCTTAGGTTGTTTTTGATATAATTGTTGTGTTGGCGTCGTGTACACGAGGTGACGAGTACGTTCATGGGCCATTTCTGCAAAAATCCCACTTTTCTTTAAAAAATTATACAGTGCCTTGTACTTCTATTACATCATTTCTACGTGTTTAATTATTTATATTAGATTAGGAAAGCATGCCTATTGTTTACATATTAAATTGCTTAATTGACACTCTATGCACCATGTTTAGTTAGTTTTCCCTTGCTTTCCTACCTGTATTTTTGATGTACTATTAGAATCGATGTTTATTGGTACTTACTTCGCATTGCATATTTAAATTGGGGACTACAGACGTATTCCACGAGATCCCCCCAGCACTGTGTATTTAAAATCGGGGACTACGGATGTATTCTGGCAGATCCCCCTGTACTGCATGTTATAAATGGAATTACGGGACGGTATCTCGGGAGTTTCCATTGTGTGATACGTTGTGCTGAGCCAAGAGCTCCATTTTGCTATTTAATTCAGATTATTCATTTGAATTGTTTACTTTAGAACTTATTTCTTTTCCGCACTATTTAAACTGTTTAAATTTATAAATCCATTAGAGATTTAACCTGACCTCGTCACTACTTGACTGGGGTTAGGCTTGGCACTAACTGGGTACCGAACGTGGTGTACTAAGGCCCTTTTCTACACATTGTTTTCGTGTGGAGATCCAGGTTCGATCTCGCAGTCCCGTGGCTAATGGCCGTGCAGTTTAGCTTGAGGAGATCGTAAGGTAATTCTGCCTCATCCGCATAATCCTCCGAGTCACCTTCAATTACAGTTAGATAGAGACGTTTATGTATTTCTTTCTCATTGTATAGATCTATTACGATATAGATCTTGTGACTTAAAAGTGACATTCCGGGTTTTGGGAATTTTGCTTTTACATGCCGAGTGGTGATTGTTTACTTAGTAGATTTACTTTACTCTGTTTTTACTTATTGTTTTTGTTTAATATCTTCCGCAAATTTAGGCTTAGCTAGTTGTAGAGACTAGGTGTCGTCACGATACCCTCCGGAGGGTAAATCGGGTCGTGACAAGTTGGTATCAGAGCGTCTAGGTTCATATGAGTCACAAGTCACAAGGCGGTTTATTAGAGTCTCGTGGATCGGTATGGAGACGTCCGTCTATCTTCGGGAGGCTATGTAACTGTTAAGAACAATCTCACCCTTTGGAATTCCTTGTCGTGCTAGTTATTGACATCAAATATATAAAACTCTATTCTACTCTTGCTCACAGATGGTGAGGACCCGTACCGGACGGACCGATGATCAGGCACCCCAGCCCCCAGCCAGAGCCGCTAGAGGCAAGGGCAAGGGTACAGGACAAGCACGCGGTGCAGCCCGAGCATCGGCGAGAGCAGCGACAGAGGAGCCCCCAGCAGCTACAGTTTGAGGGGCACATGAGGTACGTACTGCTACTCCAGCCCTCCAGAAGACCTTGGCTGAATTCATGAGCGTTTTCAGCACTCTAACTCAGGCGGGACTACTCCTGATAGCTCCAGCCACCTCTCAAGACGGGGGAGGGGCACATACTCCCACAGCCCGTACTCCTGAGAAGAGGGTCCATATTGGGCAGGTCCTATAGTATATTCCTATGGCCCCAGCGGCTCTAGCTCGGCATGATGCTAGGGTAGTTGCTTCTGAAGCAGAGCAGCTCAGACTTGAGAAGTACAAGAAGTACCACCCACCTATTTTCCGCGGACTAGCTTCAGATGACGCCCTGGGTTTTCTTAAGGAGTGTCATCGTATTCTCCGCACCATGGGTATTGTGGAGACGAGTGGGGTTTCTTTAATCGCTTTCCAGCTGAGGGGAGCGACTTATCAGTGGTGGCGTGCCTATGAGTTGAGTAGTCCGAATTAGGCAGCTTCACTCACTTGGGCTCAGTTCTCAGAGATGTTTTTGCTTGAGTTTGTCCCTTAGAGCCTCAGGGATGCTTGGCGTGCAGAGTTTGAGTAGTTACGCCAGGGTACTATGACTGTGTCGGAGAATGCAGTCCGTTTCAGTGACTTGGCTCGTCATGCACCGGCCTTGGTTGGCACGATCAGAGAGATAGTTCGACGCTTCATTAAGGGACTCCACCTCGGTATTCAGACCAGTATGGACAGAGAGTTGGAGACGGATATCACTTACCAACAGGCATTGAGTATTGCCCGGAGGATTGAGAGCATGTTGGTCAGGGACAGAGAGGAGAGGGAGGCCAAGAGGTATCGAGAGACTGGCCAGTACTCAGGAAATCGTGCACCAGCAACACTTTATGGTAGGGGCTTTGTGAGTCGCCCTGTTCATTCAGCTCTTCCAGCAGCTAGTGGTATTCTAGCTCCTCCTAGACCTAAGGAGCCTTATTATGCACCACTAGTATCAAGTGTGCCTCCTGCTCGAGGTGCTATTATCGGCCAGTCCAACAGGCCAGTTCAGAGTAAACATCAGCCGCCACGTCCTCCGAGGGGTTGTTTTGAGTGTTGTGACCCTCGCCACATGTTCAGAGATTGCCCTAAAGTTACGAGGGGTGCGTCATATCAGACTTATCAGGCCCCACGTGCACCACCGGGTCCTCCAGCTATTCTTCCAGCCCCAGCTGCTACCCCACCTACTCAGACAGCTCGAGGTGGAGGTCGGGGAGGCCGAGGTCACCCTAGAGAGGGAGCCTTGGCTAGGTACTATGCCCTTCCATCCCGTTCAGAGGCTGTCGCTTCAGATTCAGTCATCACAGGTATTGTCCCTGTTTGTCATAGGGATGCATCAGTATTATTTGACCCAGGCTCTATGTATTCATATGTGTCTTCTTATTTTGCTTCACATCTGGGGATAGCTTGGGATTCTTTGAGCTCCCATGTTTATGTTTCTACTCCCGCGGGAGATTCTCTTGTTGTGGACCGCATATATCGGTCGCGTTTGATTGTTATCAGTGGTTTTGAGACCAGAGCTGATTTGTTATTACTCAGTATGGCAGATTTTGATGTTATCTTGGGCATGGACTGGTTGTCACCCCATTATTCTATTATTTATTGTCATGCCAAGACCATGACGCTGGCTATGCCAGATTTACCGAGATTATAGTGGAGAGGTACTTTAGAGTATACTCCCCGCAGAGTCATTTCTTTCCTTAAGGCTCAACGAATGGTTGAGAAGGGGTGTGATGCATACTTAGCCTATGTGAGAGATGTTAGTGTTGATACCCCTACAGTTGAGTCAGTTCCAGTTGTGAGGGACTTTTCTGATGTTTTCCCTGCTGATCTTCTGGGTATGCCGCCCGAAAGAGATATTGATTTCGGCATTGATTTGTTACCGGGTGCTCAGCCCATTTCTATCCCTCCATATCGTATGGCTCCTTTCGAGTTGTAGGAGTTGAAGGAGCAGTTGTAGGAGTTGCTTGATAAGGGTTTCATCAGGCCCAGTGTATCACCTTGGGGTGCTCCGGTGTTATTTGTGAAGAAAAAGGAAGGCTCTATGCGTATGTGTATTGATTATCGGCAGCTAAACAAGGTTGTTGTGAAGAACATGTATCAATTGCCTTGCATTGATGATTTATTTGACTAGTTGCCCGGTGCCAGGGTATTTTCCAAGATTGCTTTGCATTCTGGCTATCATCAGTTGAAGATTCGGGAGTCGGATATCCCGAAGACTGCCTTCAGGACCAGATATGGTCACTATGAGTTTCTAGTCATGTCATTTGGGCTGACCAATGCCCCAGTAGCCTTTATGCATTTGATGCACAGTGTGTTCCAGCCTTATCTTGATTCCTTTGTCATTGTGTTTATTGACGACATCTTGGTGTATTCTCGGTCCTAGGCGAATCATGAACAGCATTTGAGGACCGTACTTCAGACTTAGAGGGAGAAGAAGTTTTATGCAAAATTGTCTAAGTGTGAATTTTGGCTTGATTCAGTGGCATTCTTAGGCCATGTGGTGTCTTATGATGGGATCAAGGTAGACCCGACGAAGGTGGAGGCGGTGTAGAGTTTGCCTAGACCGTCATCAGCTACTGAGATCCGCAGTTTCCTTGGTCTGGCAGGGTACTATCGCCGCTTTGTGGAGGGATTTTCATCCATTGCAGCACCTATGACCAGACTGACTCAGAAGGGTGCTCCATTCAGATGGATTGAGGAGTGTGAGGAGAGGTTTCATAAGGTCAAGACAGCCCTGACTACAACACTAGTGTTTGGTATTGCCTACGAGTACAGGGTTCTAAACAGTCTATTGTGATGCTTCGCGAATTGGCCTTGGAGCAGTATTGATGCAGGATGGTAGGGTGATTGCCTACGCGTCCAGGTAGTTGAAGGTGCATGAGAATAACTATCCAGTTCATGATCTCGAGTTGGCAGCGATTGTTCACACCCTGAAGATATGGCGTCATTATTTATACGGTGTTCCCTGTGAGATTTTCATGGATCACCAGAGTTTGCAGCACTTGTTCAGGCAGAAGGACCTTAATTTGCGCCAGCGGGGGTTGTTGGAGTTATTAAAGCACTATGACATCACTATATTATACCACCGGGGGAAGGCTAATGTGGTGGCCGACGCCTTGAGTCGTCGGGCGGAGATTTTAGGGAGTTTGGCATATCTTCCGGCAGTTGAGAGGCCCTTAACCCTGGATGTTCAGTCCTTAGCCAGCCAGTTTGTGAGATTGAATCTTTCATAGCCTAGACGGGTATTAGCGTGTGTGGTTGCCCGATCTTTTCTTTATGACCGCATCAGAGAGCGCTAGTATGATGATCCCCACCTTCTGGTTCTTCAGGACAAGGTTCGACGAGGTGATGCCAGGGATGTGACTATAGGAGATGATGGTGTGATGAGGATGCAGGGTCGTATCTGTGTGCCCAATGTGGATGGGCTTCGGGAGTTGATTCTTGAGGAGGCCTATAGCTCGCGGTACTCCATTCATCCGGGTAACGCGAAGATGTACCAAGACCTGAGACAACACTACTGGTGGAGATGGATGAAAAAGGATATAGTGGAGTTTGTGGCCAAGTGTCTCAATTGTCAGCAAGTCAAATATGAGCATCAGAGACCAGGAGGGTTGCTCCAGCAGATTGAGCTTCCAGAGTGGAAGTGGGAGCGGATCGCCATGGACTTTGTGGTTGGACTTCCTCGGACTTTGAGAAAGTTTGATGCTATTTGGGTGATCGTGGATCGACAGACCAAGTCAGCCAATTTCGTTCCAGTGTTGACTACATACTCCTTCGAGAGGTTGGCTGAGATTTATATCAGGGAGATTGTTCACCTCCACGGTATTCCAGTGTCTATCATTTCAGATAGAGGTACACAGTTCACTTCACGGTTCTGGAGAGCCGTTCAGCAGGAGCTAGGCACCAGGGTAGAGTTAAGTACAAACTTTCACCCTCAGATGTATCGCCTATGAAGGGTTTCATGAGATTCGGGAAGAAGGGTAAGCTGAGTCCGAGATTTATTGTCCCTTTTGAGGTATTACGGCGTATTGGGGAGATTGCTTATGAGCTAGCCTTGCCTCCCAACCTAGCAGGAGTTCACCCGATATTCCATCTCTCTATGCTCCGAAAGTATCACGGTGAACCGACCCATGTATTGGATTTCAGTTCAGTCCAGTTGGACAAGGATTTATCATATGGTAAGGAGCCAGTAGCTATATTGGATAGGCAGGTCAGACAGGTCAGGTTAAAGAATATTGCATCAGTTAAGGTTCAGTGGAGGGGTCAGCCGGTCGAGGAGGCGACTTAGGAGATCGAGCAGGATATGCACAGCTAGTACCCTCACCTTTTCACAGTTTTAGCATTCAGGTAGGTCTTCATACTCGTTCGAGGACGAACGTTTTTCCTAAGAGGGGGAGAATGTAACGCCCCGAT
The DNA here is from genome assembly GCA_005239495.1 of Nicotiana undulata. Taxonomy (NCBI): domain Eukaryota; kingdom Viridiplantae; phylum Streptophyta; class Magnoliopsida; order Solanales; family Solanaceae; genus Nicotiana; species Nicotiana undulata. The sequence goes on from ML262654.1 coordinate 83,011, forward strand.
CGGTCATTTTGAGAGTCAGCGCCCCGATCCCCTAATAATTGTTTTCCCCACATTTGTATCTGCTTATGGGACTTGTCGGGGTGATTAGTTGTGAATTCCAGAGAGCTTTTGGTCACATTGTCCCTATATATGAGTTTAAGCTTTGCAAATCAGGCTATAGTTGGAATTGTGTGAAGACGGATCCGGAATGGAATTCTGTTGACTCTGTTAGCTCCGTTGGGTGATTTCGGGGTTAGGAGTGTGTCCAGAATGTGTTTTCGAGGTCTTTAGTAGATTTAGGCTTGAATCGGTGAAAGTTAGAATTTCGGAGATTTTGGCCGATAGGTGAAATTTTAATATCGGGCTCAGAATGGGATTCCGGAAGTGGAAATAGGTCAGTAGTGTTATTTATGACATGTGTGTATAATATGAGGTCATTTGGATTAGTTTTGACGTGTTTCAGCATCGGTTGTGGATTTTGGAAATTTCATAAGTTCTTAGGCTTGAATCCATGTATAATTGGTGATTTTGGTATTATGTGATGTGTTTTGAAGACTCAACTAAGTTTGGATGAGGTATTAGGACTGGTTGATAGTTTTGGTTGAGGTCCCGGGGGCCTCGGGTATGTTTCGGGTGCTCAACGGGAGATGTTTGGACTTAAACACCAGCTAAAGCATTGTTGGTTCTGGTGTTTCGCACCTGCGGAAAAGGAGCCGCAGGTGCGGACACGCAGGTGAGGATAGGGGCCTCATAGATGCGTTTTTGACCAGAGTCATCTAGGTTCGCAGATGCGGTGGGAGTTCCGCAGATGCGGCCTAGTGACCGCAGGTGCGGGCGCATCCCATTTAATGAAATTTCCCACCTACGATGCTTTTTCCGCAGGTGCGACCCAATGGGTCGCAGGTGCGGGATCGCTGGGCAGATAACCTCTAATTCGAGGGTTTGAATTTCATATATTCTAAAAATGATTAGGCGATTTTGAGTGGGTTTTGAAGATAAAACTCATAGGTAACGATTCCTAATCCTATTTCACTGATATATCATTAATCTATAACAATTTCTTCAATCTAATAAAGGCATTTGGGGGGAAATTTTGAATAATGGGAGAAAAGTTCCCCAAGTAGAAATCTGAGGTTTTAATGGGATTTTGATGTCGAATTTCGATGATTCTTGTTCGAGTGTGTTCGTGAGTGAATGGGTGTTCTAAATTTGTAACTTTCACTCGATTCCGAGACGTGGGCCCAGGGGACTTTTTGGGCAATTTTCCTAATTTTGCGTATTAGCTTTGAACTAATTAGCTAGATTGATTGTTTAAAGTGATATTTACATTATGCAATTAAATTGAATAGATTTGGGCCATTCGGAGTTGGGTACTCGTGGCAAGAATGTGGTTTCGAGTTGAGTAGAGCAGTCGAGGTAAGTGGCTTGCCTAAATCTGTGTTGGGGACCTTCCCTTAGGTTGTTTTTGATATAATTGTTGTGTGGGCGCCATGTACGCGAGGTGAAGAGTACGTACACGGGCCATTTCTGAAAAAATCCCACTTTTCTTTCAAAAATTATATAGTGCCTTGTACTTCTATTACATCATTTCTACGTGTTTAATTGTTTTTTTTTAGATTAGGAAAGCATGCCTATTGTCTCCATATTAAATTGCTTAATTGACACTCTATGCGCCATGTTTAGTTAGTTTTCCCCTGCTTTCCTACCAATATTTTTTATGTACTGGTAGAATCGATGTTTATTGGTATTTACTTCGCATTGTATATTAATATTGGGGACTACGGACGTATTCCGGGAGATCCCACCAGCACTGTGTATTTAAAATTGGAGACCACAGACGTATTTTGGGAGGTCCCCCCCCCCCTGTATTGCATATTTAAATTGGGGACTACGGACGTATTCTGGGAGATCCCCCATGTACTGCATGATATAAATGGAATTACGGGACGGTATCCCGGGAGTTTCCATTGTGTGGAACGTTGTGCTGAGCCGAGAGCTCCATTTTACTATTTAATTCAGATTATTCATTTGAACTGGTTACTTTAGAACTTATTTCTTTTCCGCACTATTTAAACTGTTTAAATTTATAAATCCAGTAGAGCCTTAACCTTACCTCGTCACTACTTGACGGGGGTTAGGCTTGGCACTTACTGGGTACTGAATGTGGTGTACTCATTCCCTTTCCTGCACATGTTTTTCGTGTGCAGATCCAGGTTCGAGCTCGCAGTCCCGTGGCTAGTGGCCGTGCAGTTTAGCTTGAGGAGACCGTAAGGTAATTTTGCCGCGTCCGCAGAATCCTCCGAGTCACCTTCCATTCCAGTTAGATAGAGACTTTTATGTATTTCTTTCTCCTTGTATAGAGTTATTACGGTATAAAGCTTGTGATTTAAAAGTGACATTCCGGGTTTTGGGAATTTTGCTTGTACATGCCGAGTGGGGATGTATTACTTAGTATATTTACATTACTCTGTCTTTACATATTTTGTTTGTTTAATATCTTCTGCAAATTTAGGCTTACCTAGTCGTAGAGACTAGGTGCCGTCACGAGACCTTCCGGAGGGTAAATCGGTTCGTAACAGAGACTAGGAGTGAGATTTCTTTTTAGGAGGCTGCCAATGTGGCCAGGCGAGTCGAGATGGTTCTTGCACAGGGAGGTTAGGGGTATGACAACAGGCCTTGTCATTCTGATGGGTTCAGTGGCGCCTTATCTGGAGGCAAGGGTACTTTTGGTAGGGGCCATTCTGCTAGGCCGTTCCATTCAGCGCTTCAGGCATCCCGTAGTGCTTCAGGGATTCGTGGTCCTTATGTGCCTCCTTCTAGGCAGCCATCCAACAGTGCACCACCAGCTCCTATCACTGCACCTCTTATTTAGAGTTATTACCGTGGTCAGTCCGTTCAGGTCAGTGATCCACACTATCAGGATGGATGCTTCGAGTGTGGTGGTTATCGGCATATCAGAAGGACCTGTCCGAGACTATTGGGTGCTCCGCCACAACATCGGGGTTCTCGTGCCATAGATCAGGCACAAGTTGCGGCATCGCTTGCTCAGCCAGCCAGAGGCAGGGTTCTGGCAGCCAGAGGTAGGGTCCATACTGTTAGAGGTTAAGGTCAGTCTGTAAGAAGTGGAGGTTCGCATGCTAGAGGTCATCGCAAGGATATGGTTCAGAGTGGTGGGGCCCAGCCCCGATGTTATGCTTTTCCAGCCAGGCCTGAGGCTGAGTCATCAGATGCTATTATTACAAGTACTATTTCAGTTTGCAGTAGAGATGTTTCAGTCCTATTTGATCTGGGGTCTACTTACTACTATGTGTCATCTTATTTTGCTTCATATTTGGTTATGCCTCGTGATTCTTTGAGAGCCCTTGTATATGTGTCCACAACTGTGGGGGATGTTATTGTTTTAGATCGTGTGTATAGTTCGTGTGTGGTCACTATTGGGAAACTTTAGACTAGTGTAGATTTTTTACTCCTCGATATGGTCAATTTTGATGTCATTTTGGGTATGGATGTCCTATAACCTTATCATGCTATATTGGACTGTCATGCCAAGATGGTGACCTTTGCTTTGCCTAAGTTACCTGGATTAGAGTGTAGAGGGACTCCTGGCCATTCTACCAGCATGAATATCTCTTATATGAAGGCTCGGCATATGGTCGAGAAGGGGTATTTGGCTTATGTTTGTGATTCTAGTGCAGGGGTTCCTTCCATGGATTCCGTGCCAGTTGTTCGAGAATTTCCAGAGGTATTTCCTACAGACCTGTCGGGGATGCCACCCGACAGAGATATTGATTTCTGTATTGATTTGGCCCAGGCACTCGGCCCATTTACATTCCGCCATACTATATGGCCCCGCCATAGTTGAAAGAATTGAAGGAATAGTTGCAAGATTTGCTTGATAAGGGCTTCATTAGACCTAGTGTCTCGCCCTAGATTGCACCGGTGTTGTTTGTGAAGAAAAAAGATGGGTCTATAAGGATATGTATAGATTATAGGTAGTTGAACAAAGTCAAATGCCAATAACAAGTATCCATTGCCAGGATTGATAACTTATTTGATCAGCTTTGCCAATGGGTTTTTGAAGATTGATTTGAGATCGGGCTATCATCAATTGAGGATTAGGGCATCTGATGTCCCTAAGACAGCTTTCCGGATTCGGTACGGGCATAATGAGTTTCTAGTGATGTCTTTTGGTTTGACAAATGTCTCAGCAACATTCATAGATTTGATGAATCGAGTGTTCAATCCTTATTTGGACTACTTTGTGATTGTGTTTATTGACAACATCTTGATCTACTCCCAAAGTCGAAACGCGCATGAGCAACACATTAGGATTGTGCTTCAAACTCTGAGAGATAGCCATTTGTATGCTAAATTTTTGAAGTGTGAGTTTTTGTTGGATTCAGTCACTTTCTAGGGCCACGTCATATCAGTAGAGGGCATTCAGGTAGATCCTAAGAAGATTGAGGCAGTCAAGAACTGGCCTAGACCCACTTTAGCCACGGAAATCAGAAGCTTCTTGGGTTTGGCGGGCTATTACCGTCGATTTGTGGAAGGGTTCTCATCTATAGCAGCCCCATAGACTAGGTTGAACCAGAAGGATGCCCCGTTCAGATGGTCAGACGAGTGTGAGGCGAGCTTTCAGAGGCTCAAAACGGCTTTGACTACAGCGCCAGTGTTGGTGTTGCCCTCAGGTTCAGGATCTTACACGGTATATTGTGATGCTTCCCATGGTAGGCTCAGTGGAGTATTGATGCGGGAAGATAGGGTGATTGCATATGCATCACGGCAGTTGAAGTTTCATGAGAAGAATTACCATGTCCATGATTTAGAGTTGGCACCCATTGTTCATGCGCTGAAGATTTCGAGGAACTATCTTTATGGCGTGTCGTGTGAGGTCTTCATGGATCATCGCAGTCTTTAGTATTTGTTCAAGCAAAAGGATCTTAATTTGAGATAGATTAGGTGGTTAGAGCTATTGAAACACTATGATATCACCATCTTGTACCATCCCGGGAAAGACAATGTGGTGGCCGACGCATTGAATATGAAGGCGGTGAGTATGGGAAGTCTTGCGTTCTTTCCAGTTGGTGAGAGGCCTCTAGCGTCAGATGTTCAGACTCTGTCCAACCAGTTTGTGAGGTTGGATATTTCAGAGCTAATCGCGTTCTAGCTTGCACACTCGTTCGGTCTTTTTTTAGCGTATCAGATATCGGTAGTATGACAACCCTCATTTGATGGTCCTTAGGGACACAGTGTCGCACGGTGGTGACAAGCAGGTTACTATCGGAGATGACGGAGTCTTGAGGATGCAGGGTCGTGTTTGTGTGCCTAATATGGATGGACTTCATGAGTTGATTCTTGAGGAGGCCCACAGTTCTCGGTATTCTATTCACCTGGGCGCCGCCAAGATGTACGAGGATTTGTAGCAGCATTATCGGTGGAGGAGGATGAAGAAAGATAGTTGCTTATGTAGCTCGGTGCCTGAATTGTCAGCAAATGAAGTATGAGCATCAGAGACCCAGTGGTTTGCTTCAGCAGATAGAGATTCCCGAGTGGAAGTGGGAGCATATCACTATGGATTTCGTTGTTGGACTCCCACAGACTCAAAGGAAGTTCGATTCCATTTGGGTCATTGTGGAAAGGCTGACTAAGTCAGCGCACTTCATCCCTATGGCAGTTACCTATTCTTCGGAGCGGTTGGAAGAGATTTACATTCGTGATATTTTCCATCTTCACGGTATGCCCGTGTCTATCATTTCTGATCGAGGTACGCAGTTCACCTTGCACTTTTGTAGGGCAGTGCAGTGTGAGTTGGGCACGCGGGTTGAGTTGAGCACAACATTTCATCCTCAGACGGACGGACAGTCCGAGCGCACTATCCAGATCTTGGAGGATATGCTCTGCGCATGTGTTATAGAATTCGGAGGATCATGGGATTAGTTCTTTCCCTTTGCATAGTTCTCCTACAACAATAACTACCAGTCGACCATTCAGATGGCTCCATGTGAAGCGTTATATGGTAGACAGTGCTAGTCGCCAGTTGGGTGGTTCAAGCCGGGGGAGGCTCGGGGTACTGATCTAGTACAGGATGCCTTGGATAAAGTCAGGATTATTCAGGATCGACTTCTCACAGCTCAGTCTAGGCAGAAGAGTTATGCTGCCCGTAGAATTTGTGATCTTGCATTCATGGTCAGGGAGAGAGTGGGTGTCATGAGGTTTGGAAAGAAGGGCAAGTTGAGCCCTAGATATATCATACCTTTTGAGTTTCTCGAGAGAGTGGTAAAGGTATCTTACAAGCTTGTGTTGCCTCCTGGGTTATCAGCAAGTCATCTAGTGTTCCATGTGTCCATGCTCCAGAAGTATCACGTGATGATGTCCCACGTGCTAGACTTCAGCTCTGTCCAATTGGACAAGGATTTGACTTACGAGGAGGAGCCAGTGGTTATTCTAGCTCGACAGATTCGTCACTTGAAGTCGAAGAGTTATTCTTCAGTTCGAGTGTCGTGGAGAGGTCAGCCCCTCAAGCCAGCTACTTAGGAGTCCGACTCGGACATGCGGAGTTAAATATCCCCACCTATTCACCAGGTCAAGTACTTTTCTATGTTCGTTCGAGGACGAACGTTTATTTTTGATGTGGAGAAGGTGATGACCCGATAGGTCATCTAATAATTTAAACCTAATTATGTGATTCGAAAACTTTAAAAGTCATGTTTTAGCCTTTCTCGGTTTACGTGCACAGTTCGGGCATCTTTCCGGAAAGCTTTTATGTTAAAAACTGATACAATAAGAAATTTTGTCTAAAAACTTCATTTGAGTTGACTTCAGTCAACATTTTCGGTAAACAGACCCGTATTCGTGATTTGACGGTCCTGGTGGGTCCGTATCGTGATATGGGACTTGGGCATATACCTGGAATCGAAATCAGAAGTCCCTAGCCTGAGATATTGGACTATGTCGAAATTTGAACGTTGAAAGCTTAATGAAATTGAGTGTTTAACCAAAGATTGACTTTTTGTATAACGGGCCCGTATTTTGGTTTCGAAACCGTGCATAGGTCTAATACCATATTTATGACTTTTCGGTGAAATTTGATGAAAAATGGATTTGATTTGACTTGATTCGGACGTCCGGTTGTGAAAATAGGAATTTCATAGTTTTTTTTGAAAATTTCATGTGATTTGGGATTCAATTCGTGGTTCTAGGCGTTATTTTGGCGATTTGATCGCGCGAGCAAGTTCGTATGATGCTTTTAGACTTGTGTGCATGTTTGATTTGGAGCACCAAGGGCTCGGGTGAGTTTTGGATAGGCTACGGAGTTATTTGGACTTAGAAATTTTGTTGGTGTGCTTCGGCTCTTGTTGTAGGCCTCTAAATCACAATTGTGAGATCAAGCTTCACATTTGCGACCACTATTGGGTTTGCATTTGCAACCTTCTCATCGCATTTGCGAAGAGTAGCTGTGGAGGCCAATGTTCGCAATTGCGAACAATTTCTCGCATTTGCGATAGGAACTTGGTAGGGGTGTTTTTCGTATTTGCAATCACATGGTCACATTTGCGATCTTGCCCATTTTTGCATTTGCGAACTACACCTCACATTTGGGAACAATGCAGAAATGAGAAGGGGTTCGCATTTGCGATGCCTCTTTCGCATTTGCGAAGCCCAAGTCACATTTGCGACATCTGCAACAGTGTAAATGAGACTTAGACGGGATTTTCTCCCATTCTTCAAATTTTCAAATTGTAGAACCCTAAAGGTAGTTCTTCCAAGACCATTTCTTCCCCAAAACTTTGGTAAGTGATCCTAACCCACTTTCTTTCAATTACCCGTCACATTTCATGAATTTTCAACCTAAAATCTAGGATTTTCATGGTAGAAATTGGGGGTTTGGGTAGAATTAGAGACTTCTGGGAAATTGGGATTCATACCTCAAATTGAGGTCGGATTTAACAACTAATTGTATAATTGGGCTCGGGGGTGAATGGGTGAATTGGTTTTGGTCCGAACCTCGAGTTTTGACCAAGCGGGCCCGGGGTCGATTTTTGACTTTTTGGGGGAAAGTTTGAGAAATCAAAATTTATGCATTGTAATTGATTTCTTTAGCAATAATTGATGTTATTGAGTTAATTGTGGCTAGATTTGAGTGGTTTGGAGGTGGATACTAGAGGAAAAGCGGTAATTGAGCATTGAGTGACTTGTAGAGCAAGGTAAGTGTTGTGTCTAACCTTGACTTGAGGGATTAGGAACCCTTGACTTATTTGCTATATGAAATTCATGTGAGCGGCATATATGTGATGTGACGAGTACTTATGCGCCGCCAATTTATCTGTCTTGCCTTATTCTTTCCCGATCCTCTCATATTGTCCCGTTACATGCCAATTCGTTCCATGCTTTACTTGTGATTTCATGCCTAGTTGCTACTTGTTAAACACCGTTTCGCTCTGTTAATAGTAGTAGTTGTTCCCTAGCTTCGTTATCTCCTATTATTTGTTTAAGTTGGTTATCGGTACTTTTATGGTATATTCTTGATTGGTCTCGCTGAGTAGTATTACTTATGTGAATTTTCATAGTGTACAAGCTTCCTAATTATTTTGGTTTGAAGTTAAGCTTTGTGAAGGGTTGTGTGATTTGAATTGTGAAATATCTGTACTTACTGAATAATTGATATTGATATGGTGGGATCGGGTTGCGCGCCGGAACAGGTGGAATAAGGGTGATATATTGAGGAGGAATAAGGGTGAAATGATATCGTACGGTGGGATCGGGTTTCACGCCGCAACAGGTGTAATAACGGTGGATTATGGTGGAATAAGGGTGAAATGTGATTGTGATATGGTGGGATCGGGTTGCACGCCAAAATACTTTTATTTATATTCTGTTGTTTATGTTATTAAGAGGAAATAAATGAGTAATATGATATGTACGGTGGGATCGGGTTGCGCAACGTAACAACCTATATGTTTATACTTTTTCCTGACTGTGTTAGTTGTAGAGTAGTCTTAAATTGCACCTAAGGATTGGTAGTAGGTGAATATCGATGAAATACTTTGAGAACTTTATTTACTTCTTACAAGTTACTGCTTTATTTTATTTTGTCTTCCTTTATGCTTTTATTATATACTGTCTGCAGATTTTATTGTGAGTGCCCCGTTGTAGCCTCGTCACTCCTTCGTTGAGGTTAGACTCGGCACTTACAAGTACATGGGGTCGGTAGTACTGATACTGCACTCTGCACTTCATGTGCAGATTTTGGAAATGGTTCGAACTAATCGAGAGGCTGGTTGTAGGATTTATCGGCTAGGAGACCCAAGGTACACATGTCGGCGTCCGCAGGCCCTGGCGTCCCCTTCTATACCTCATACTTTATTGTTTTCTTAATTTCGCAAACAATTGTATTTTTTTTCAGACAAATACTTGTAGTAAAATCTTAGAATGTTCGTGAATTGTGACTCCGGATTCTGGCTAGTAGTAGTACATAATCAAAGATGTTATATATATTTCCACGTTCATTTCGACTTGTTATAGCTTGCTTATTGTTAATTACTGAAATGTAAAGAAATTGGTTAATAAATCTCTAACGCTGGCTTGTCTAGCATGTGTAATGTTAGGCACCATCACGGTCCCGATGGTGGGGATTCCTGGTCGTGACAATACAACTCATTCAACCCATTTGCCACTCTAAAAACTAAGGGTGTCAATAGATATCTAAAAATAACTAAACCGACCGAATCGTACCGTACTAGACCTATTTTAGATTTTTTTAATAAAATCGTAGGTTTTTATATAAATTTATAATCGCACTAATATTTAGGGTATGTTTTTTATTTTATTAAAATAAACTGAAAAAATACCGATTCGTACTGAATAATTTACGATGTGAAAAAAGTATTTATATATTAAGTTTCAAATTAATAATACATTAAAGTTTTTTTTTTTGCCTTGGAATTATGAAACAGTTACAAGCCAATAAGTAATTTAATTCAAAATCCTAATTTTCAAACAAATTATGCTATTCCTATTGAAACTAAATTATTTCCAGCATGTTGACTAGCAAGACACAATGTATTGTCGCGATTATGAGAAGTAAACTATAATGTACTGAATATGTTTCCTTTCAAATGATTTTGATTTATATTTTTGAATATTTAATTTTCTATATACTTTATTCTAGAATACAAACTTGGTTAATATTTTTTCACTCGTGTGATTTATATATTTTTTTTTGTATTTGCCTAGTTTCTTTTACGCTGATGTAGAATAGTTGATGGATCTACACTAGCCATCTTTCATATTTTCTTAATTCATCACTTTTTAAACTATAAAAATGTCTATCGAGTTTTGCCAAGTCCTTTAAAAGTACGTCACTGCATTCTACTTCTACTAGTGATTTTTGCATGACAATAAAGAAAATTACCGAAAATTTACCGAACCGTACCAATATCGAAGAGAAGCCGACATAATTGGGATGGTATCAAAAAGTCTACTTTTGAATATACATAATAGAATAACCGAAAAATTAATATGATATAAATTTTATAAAATAACCGGCCGAACAGTACCATTTACACTCGTGCTAAAAACCAACTAAATGTTTTTTCCTTAGAAAACTATGCTTTTCGTGTAAGTTGAAAATTGATTGAAATAACCAATTAAGACGTCTCAACTCTTAGGACAAAATAAAGCATTACGCAACCGCAACTAATATCAATAATTACATTGAAAATTTGTCCAAAAAGTCTTCAGTTAACTCCCCAATTAGATGAAAGAAATACTGTAGCTAAAGCTATTATGGATGACCCAAATGGTGATTGCTTTGGCATATCATATTATATAATCTTGCAATGTATCAAATAAGGATCAATTCATCCTGCTTGAAGACACTGTTGGTAGAAAGGGAATTATGATTGAATGGTTCATTGGGATAGTTCATTGCTATGATCAGAAAGTTGGTTCCAACATTTAAAGTTTATGGGTTCCTATATCTATGTAACGATCCGACCGGTCGTTTTGAGCTCTAGCGCGTCATTCGGTGGTTTGAGGCATTGGTTAGCTTCACTTCAGGTATTATGACTTGTACGTGTAGTCGGAATTGAATTTTGGGAAGTTCGGAGTTAATTTGGAAAGAAAATTCTCATTTCGGAAGCTTTAAGTTGGAATAATTGACTAAGATTGGACTTTTGAGTAAAACGATATTGGAATCGGGATTTGAAGGTTCCAATAGGTTCGTATGATAATTTTGGACTTGGGAGTGTGTCCGGATCGGGTTTTGGATGACCCGAAAGCGTTACAACGCTTATTGTGGAAAGTTGGCATTTTGGAAGAATTTTATAAATTTGGGTTGAAGTGCATTTTAATGTTATTGATATCCGTTTGGAATTTCGAGCTTGGGAATAGATCCGTAGGTGATTCTGGTTTTAGGAGCGCGTCCGGATGAGGATTTGGAGGCCCGTAGGTCATTTTAGGGTCATTTGGCGAAAGTTGGAAGTTGAAATTTTTGGAAGTTTGGCCGGGAATGGACTTTTTGATATCGGAGTCGAATTTCGATTCCGAAAGTTGGAGTAGGTCCATAATGTCAAGTGTGACTTGTGTGCAAAATTTGAGGTCAATCGGACGTGATTTGATGTGTTTCGACATCGAATGTGCAAGTTAGGAGTTCAATGCTTCATTTAGATTGAATCAATAGGTAGATTTGACGTTGTTTGATGTGATTTGAGGCCTCGAGCAAGTTTGTGTTATGCCATGGGACCGGTTGGCTGTAACGATCCGACCGATCATTTTGAGAGTATTAGCCCCGATCCCCTGTTTACTGCCCTCCCCCTATCTTTTTCTGCTTATGTGACTTATCGTGAGGTTTTGTTCGTGGTTTCGCAGTGTTTCGGGATACTTAATCCCTAAAACGGAAGCTTAAGTTCTAGGATTTTGACTGTAGTTGGAACTGTGTGAAGACAACTCCGGTATGGAGTTTCGTCGATTCCGTTAGCTTCGTTGGGTGATTTTGGACTTAGGAGCGTGTTCAGATTGTGTTTTAGAGTTCGGTAGCTGAATTAGGCTTGAAATGGCGAACGTTAAATTTTTGAGAAGTTTGACCGGTAGTGGACAATTTGATATTGGGGTCGGATTCCGATTCCGAAAGTTGAAGTAGGTCCATAATGTTTAATATGACTTGTGTGCAAAATTTGAGGTCAATTGGTCGTGGTTTGATGGGTTTCGGCATCAGTTGTAGAAGTTTGAAGTTTCAAAGTTCATTAAGTTTGAATTCGAAGGTTATTCGTGGTTTAGAGCTATTTGATGTGATTTGAGGGCCCGACTAAGTTGGTTAGTACTTGTTGGTATGTTTGGTTGAGGCCCCGAGGGCCTCGGGTGTGTTTCGGATGCTTAACCAATTGAAATTGGACTTATGCAAATTGCTGAAGTTTTTCTGATTTCTGGTGTTTCGCACCTGCGATGGGGAGACCGCAGGTGCGGGATCGCACGTGCGGAAGAGCAAGCGCAGAAGCGGAGTAGGAAGATTTGGTCAGGGATCGCAAGAGCGAGCCAAGTACTGAATTTGCTATGCCCGCAGATGCGCCTAAGGAACCACAAGCGTGGAGGAGGGCCGCAGAAGCGGACAGCGTTCCGCAAGCGCGCACATGCAGGTGCGGCCCATTCATCGCAGATGCGGACCCAACCCTCTTTAGTCGTTTCCGCACCTGCGATGGAATTTCCGTAGGTGCGGCGTCGCAGGTGCGACTGTATGCCCACAGGTGCGAAATTGCTGGCATAAAAGGGGCAAGTTCGGGGGTTTTATCCCATTTTAAATTTTGAATTTTGAGAGATCGGATTAAGGCGATAATTCAATGATATTTCAGAGAGAACTTTGGGTAATGATTCTTAACTCATTTATGGTTATATTCCATTAATCTATAGTTGATTTCATCATAAAAATAAGGAATTTGGGTGAGAAATTTGGGGGGAAATCTTAGAAGTTCTTCAACTAAGTTTTTGAGTTTTGATTGGGATTTTGATATTTGATTTGGATAATTTTGGTATGAGTGAACTCGTGAGTGAATGGGTGTTCATATTTTGTGACTTTTACCAAATTCCGAGACGTGGGCCCGGGGAGACTTTTTAGGGCGATTTTCGAATTTATTGTTAGAGTCTTGAATTCATTAATTAGCTTAGTCTATTATAGTTGTATTTATGATATGTAATTCTGTTTGACTAGATTTGGGTCATTTGGACCCGGATAATCGAGGAAAAGGAATTCTTACGGATTGATTTGATCTTGGTTCGAGGTAAGTGGCTTGCCTAACCTTGTGTGGGTGAAATCTCCTTAGGATTTGGCACTGTTGTGATAAGTAAGCATCGTGTACATGAGGTTACGAGTACGTACATGGGCTATTTGTTGTAAAACCCGATTTTTTACTAAGTAGCAACCTATTTTCATTTTAATTGAGTTATAGCATTTTACTGAGTAGTAATCTATTTTTCATTCTTAATTGAGTTATACACACCTATGTAGTTATCCTGTTTAGTCTTATATCGCATGTCTACGTGCTTTAATTACTTATTTGAACTCTATGAAGTATGCCTAGTTGATTTCCTTCTTTTCCTTGGTCTTTATCAGTATTAACTGCAGAATTCTTGCTATTAACTCTTGTATTTATCGGTTTGAGCTGTGTGTTTAATTTTGAGACTACGAGGCGGTTCCTCGGGAGTTCTCCCTACACATTTACTTTTGAGACTACGAGGCGGTACCTCAGGAGTTCTCTCTACACATTTACTTTTGCGATTACGAGGCGGTACCTCAGGAGTTATCCCTGTATATTTACTTTTGAGACTAAGAGGCAGTACCTCGGGAGTTCTCCCTGCATATTTACTTTGGGACTATGGGACGGTATCTCGGTAGATCCCTTGCTATTTATCCTTGTGTGTTGTATTGCTGTTTTTTTGTGTTTTCCTTTTGTTAAATTCTGGTCTCTTATTATACTTTTATATTCTCCTACTTATTTATTATATACCAATGGGCCTGACCTAACCTCGCCACTACTTGACCGAGGTTAGGCTTGGCACTTACAGGGAACTGTTGTTGTGTACTCATGCTACTCTTCAGCACATGTTTTGTGTGCAGATCCAGGTGCTCCTTATTATCAGCCACATCATCAGTGAGCAGCGACAGTTGGAGACTTCAATGTATATCTACCGCGTCCGCAGACCTCGAAATCCCCCTCTATTCTCCCCTATGTCAAATACCTTCTATATTTCTTTTGTGTGTATAGAGATACTATTTTCCTCTGTAGCTTGTGACTTACGATGTTCCGGATTTCGGGAAGAATGTGCATTTATAGAGTATTGGTTATTGTACATGTCGAGCTGCATTGCTACTAGTTATCTAGTTATTTATTGTTGTTAGTTGTTATGCTTTACATTCATTTTGTTTGTGTTATTATTTTTGCAATTTGTTTGGCTTACCTAGTCGTAGAGACTAGGTGCCGTCACGACGGTTTACGGAGGGAGTATTGGGGTCGCGACGTTGGCGTGATTGCACGGGGTCCCGAGCGTCTAGTGTGTTTTGGGGTGGTTTCGGACCAATTTGGGCTGCTTTAATATTGTCGATGCTTGTGTCTGGTTATCTTCTACGCAAACGCGAAGGGATTCACGCGTTCGTGAAGAAGGATTTTGGGCTGCTGGGATTTTGTGCATCGCGAACGAGACTCCGTGGCCGCGAACGCGGAGGGGAAGTTGGAGCGACCTACGCGAACGCAGAAGGAGGGTCGCGAAAGTGTAGAAGGAAAGGGAGCTGGGACCTGGAGCCATTAAGCCTCCGTGAACACGAAGAGGAAATTTTGAGGCAGTGCATTTTGGCCTTCGCGATCGCGATAGTCTTTCCGCGATCGCGAAGAAGGACGGACCTGGGCAGTGAAGTTCTAAAACGGGGATTTCACCATTTTCATTTCATTTCCTCCAAGGCAGCTGACCTGGAAGCGATTTGGATCACAATTTTGCAGCATCAATCACAAGGTAAATGATTCCCACATATTTCATGTTAAATACATGGTATATACATATATGGATCTAAACATGGAAATTCGTAGTAATCTGGGATTTTGATGAAAAACCTAGAAATATGTATTCTTGGATTTTGACCACGAATTTGGGCATGGAATTTGGAATAAATTATATATTTGAGTTAGCAAAATTATGGGTTATGTTTATCTTTAAAAATTTCGGAATCCGGGCATGTGGGCCCGAAGGTGACTTCATCGACTTTTCGAGAAGAGTTGAAAATTGTTATAAATTGGATTATAATGAGTATTAGAGTATATATTTATGGTATTGCACATTGATTGACTAGTTTTGGAGCGATGAGCATCGGTTTGAGTTATTGGAAGAGCTTTGGAGCCAGTTATGGAACTTCGGAGCGAGGTAAGTCTCTTTTCTTACCTTGTAAGACGGAATTAACCCCATAGGTGAATGGATTTAATAAGTGCTTCTATTTGTGGGAGATGCGTACGCACGAGGTGACGAGAGTCCATACGTAGCTACAAATTATGCTTATGTACTTGTAGTCTAGGACCTAAATCATGTTATACTTGCGTTGTTGCACTCTATTTGTTAATTTAATTGCTTAAATCATATTGGAACTTGATGAAGGAATTGTAAAAGGTTAAACTTCATTTACTTGAGTTTTGGACGGGTCACTTGACCGTTAATGAGAATTGGCATTTCTTTGAATATTAGCCTCTTAAAAATCTTGAATCGGTTATTTTAATGTATCTTCTCTTCTTGTGGAGTGGGGCGAACGTCTTGGTAGCAAATAAATGCATCTATGATTTGTGTTGTTTGACCTCGGCAGTGCACAATTTATATATTTGTATGTTGGATCAGGCCGTACGACCTCGACATAAACCGTGCGTAAAATTCTTTGAGTCCAATTATAATTGATATTGTTTCATTGGCTTGAGAGATTAATTTGTTAAATAATAGAAATTAATTTGGGATTTACTACTAGTGAAAGAATTGTTTAGTTATTTCTGTTATCGAGTTTTCAGTTGTATTTATATAATCCACGCTTAATTATAATTTCGGTACTTTCTTGTTAGCTCATAGTAAGTGTCGAAGCTGACCCCTCGTCACTACTCCTTCGAGATTAGACTAGATACTTACTGGGTGCGCGTTGATTTTCGTACTCATACTACACTTGTTGCGCATTTTGTGCAGGTACATATGTGTCTAGTGGTTTTGTGGGCACAGAGGCGCGGCTATTGCGGGAACTTTGGTGAGTTGCATCCCATGTTACGAGTCCGATGCACACAGAGTCTCCATCAGAGTTATTTGCATTCTCCTATCTAATTTTATTCCAGAAATATGTTGTATTTTATCATATTTCCTAGTCAATGCTCGTGCACTTGTGACATGGGTTTTTGGGGGTTCCTACCGGATGTTTAGTATGGTAGTTCATGTAATTATCATTGTTTCACCCTGTGAATTTTATTTCTTACTATGTAATTGATGAAAATTATGATTTCGAAAATACTAAAATGAGTAATTAAGTAAATTATTCACTGTTGGCTTGCCTGACGGCGGTATTAGGCTCCATCACAATTTTTAGTGGATTTCGGGTCGTGACAAGCCACATCAAGTTAATATTTTTTTTTAACTGAAGTAAGAAACAAGCACCAACGATCAACATATATATTTAAAAAAGTAATGAATCACTTAAATACAGCATAAGTACCAATGTTTGGTTCTCTTTTCAGTTTGACTTTTAGTCATTTGTTATGTTTTGTTTCCAAAAAAAAAAAGGAATAAAAGAAACAGAATAAAGTGTATATGTAGGGCCGATATGTTTGTAAAGCTTTGTAAAAATAAAGAGAAAAACAAAGGAAAAAGTGGGCTTAACTTGGGTTCCGGATCTTACCACAGAACCAGCAACATATTTTGATATTGGGTTCCCATCTCAATATTATTATAACAATAATAGTTTCTTAAAACAAATATAGGATCTGGCCTGGCAAAAGCTAATGGGTTCTCGAGAACCCATATCCGTTACTGTAGATCCGCCCCGACTATGATATAAGTACCTTGTCTTGGAGGAAGCATTAATTTAAAGATATTAACCATCATGGGCTCAGCGGTGAGATAGTTAGGATTTATATGCCCTTAATCATATGTTTTCGTTGAACTCGAAATCAAGTCAAGACGGATTTGAAATTTAAATTTTATGATTCAACTTTAGTATTCTACCAACCCATTTGATTTACCGAGTTCAAAATTTATTTTATATTAATTTAGTAAAAAATTAATACATATTACAGGGTTTGATGTAAAGCAACTTAGTTCGGAAAATTCTGTAACTAAAGCACTATGCCGGCCCCTCAAATGAAGAACTTTTCGGCGGAAAAACAGGTTTATTCCCTAGTACGCTTACATAAGGCGAAGTCAAATTAGTCGCATCATTAGACTTCAAATAACGGATTGTTAATCAAAAAAGTAAAAGGATAAAGTAAAAAAGGAACGAAATATCTATACATTATTAAACGGAGAGGAAAAAACCTCCACATTAAGCAAAGTAGCAACTTCACTATAGGCCACTTGGCAAGTTAGGACA
The DNA here is from genome assembly GCA_005239495.1 of Nicotiana undulata. Taxonomy (NCBI): domain Eukaryota; kingdom Viridiplantae; phylum Streptophyta; class Magnoliopsida; order Solanales; family Solanaceae; genus Nicotiana; species Nicotiana undulata. Next base: position 100,580 of record ML262654.1, read on the forward strand.
TAATTAATTAGTTAGGTAATAATTATTTTTTAAATTTAAATTATGCATTATGTTTTATTAATAATTAGTTACTCTCTTTGAGTTAAAAAATTTGAAGTTTTTTAAATTATTCTAAAATAAAAAACAAAAATAAAGAAAAGAAATTGCCAATTCAAATAGGGAAATAGTTTCTTCTTAATATGGTAGTTTTATATCTATAAAATACTACAAATATTTTATTGATATAGAAAATATTTGATTTAAAATTTAAGATAAAAATATTATTTCGAATTTATAGATAGATAGATTTGAGTTGAGATAAGATAAAATTTCATTTGCATATGGAAAATAATGCAAAAATAGCAATTATAAAAAATATCATTAACAAAATAGTAAAATTGCTTATCTGTTTATATATTTTAAAAAAATTAGCCACTTGAAAATTTAGGACAAATTTAGTTAGTTAGGTAATAATTAGCCCTTTTAATTTAAATTCCAAAATGTTTAAATTATGCATTATGTGTTGTTAATAATTAGTTACTCTCTTTAGGTTAACAAATTTGGAATTCTCAAATTATTCTAAAAATAAAGAAAATAAACTACCAATTCAAATTTGGGAATATGGTATTCTATATCTATACATTATTAAAAGGAGAGGAAAAAGCTTCCACATTAAGCCAAGTGGTAACTTCACAATAAGTCACTTGGCAATTTAGGACATAGTTAGTTAGGTGGGTAATAATTAGTTTTTTTTTTGTTGTTGTCACGACCCGAAATTCCCACTATCGGGACCGTGATGCCGCCTGATCACGCCCAACTATAATCCTAAAAAGGATAAGCAGTCGCTGCAAATATAATCCGGTCTAAGAGTCCGGAGTCGAATCCTACAGAGAACTAAGATTTCGCCATAATTGTACAATATCGCTAAGAAGACAAGCTCGAATAAATTTCTAAGTTATAAAGATTAAGATTCTTATATCTAACTAATTAACTAAGAAACTAAAATAGTAAATTATCAATTAAAGATACTAAGGGTTGGAGATTAAATTTAGGAGGTCTAGAGTTATGATTTTCCCAAATGTTGAAATCCTTCCCACTATGTTCCCTACAATTTCGCCTATGTATTCTCTACTGATCGTGCACACTTTAGGTGTCGTAATTCTCTCTCGAGCAACTACAATAATTTACTAGACATATTCTCTCGAATTACGCTAGTTGGCTTTATCTAACCGCTCATTTTGACCACGTCAAGGCTTTGTTATATCTAAACCTATCTTTAAACCCGATGTATTACTTTCTTACATACGTTAGGAGTGACGTTGTTCAACAACCACTTAAATATGTATCATTTCTCAAGAAACACATAATAAATAGGCACAGTCGATCGATGGCCATTCAATTAACTGAAATAAGCACGTAGTTGAACAAATAGACAAATTCAAAGGTTAAATTATATTAAAACATAACAAGAATTCATCCTCCAAGAGGTTCCATCAAAATACTAGATAAAAAAATTAGCTATTCATTATAGTATGCATAACTGCAATACTAGAATTCATAACCAATAATGGTAATAGGAAGAAAGAAGTGAAACACTCGTCAAAGAATTGTCCGCCTTGCTCCTATTGTGCATTTGCCTCCTTAGGTCGAATCTGTGTCAAAAGTCCTCAAAATACCGTTTTTTCATATATATGTACCAAGTAGGATCGAGCCCAAATAATTATACCTTCTCCTACGCAAAACGGACACTTTTTTCGGACAGGACGTGCGCGGCCACGCATTGGCCGCACATTTTTCACACTTTCTGCCTCATATGTTCGGTCAGTGTGCGTCCCCGCACTTGCCGCACACTTATCACCCTGTTCCTTTGGGAATTTGGTAACACGTAAACATGAAAGTTGTAGCCCTTTGAGTTATATTTCCAACCATATTTTGTGGAGCCCAAATAGAGTTCTGAACTAAAAGTTATGTGCATTTTACTTGACAGTGCACAATATGCCTACTCGATTCTTCATTCGTTCTTAACTATCATCCGTTGATCCTAGAACACGATCCCGACTTAATTCCTTGTGCTTTTACTCAGACTTCAAAGCTCCAAATCACTTCAATTCATTTCATAACATCTACATAGCTCGAAATCACTCCTACAAGGCATAAAACACATAATTAGTGCAAAACACTAGCGATTAAAGCTCAAACTCAATTAAAGTGCAGTAAATTAGAGTGTAATAAGCGACTAAAATACGTAGTTATAACCTATCATCAACACTCCAAACTCAAACCATTGCTCGTCCTCGAGCAATCAAACTACACTTTATATAGACATGACCTTTTTAAAAAATTCTCCTAACTCATCACACCAAGAATACTTAAAATAGACTAAGCACAAAAGCGTAACATCTTCACCTCATGATTTAACTTACAAGTCCCACACATTATTCACAACTCACACACTTACTCTAACATAGAGGTCACTGACATTACCTTTCCTTCATGAATCAAGTGCCCTCACACAACAAAAGAGAGTAGTTCTACACAATTAAATTTATGAACACTTAGGAACTCAAGATAGAAAGAATTCACTCACTCTCAAAAATAACATTCATATGCCACAAAAGATGCACCATAGGCTTTCCCGTAGTGTACTACTCTACTACTCGAGCTCATTCAGTTTAGGATCAAGTAGGACTTTATTTGGTTGTAATGTAGGCTGCGGGACGGGTAAGATACATTTAGATATAAGAGTGACTACACCTCACTAATCACTTTAATACATATACTTTAACATTCAAACCACATACTTATGTCAAACCAAACTCCACCTTCATATCAATGTATATTGCCTCATACTTCTTTAAGCACAATTACATCAAGAATCAACACTTATCAAGGAATAATATTTTTCACAACAAAACAACTATTTTTTTGTTTACTTTCTTTTTCAATTCAAGTGGCTCTTACTTTTTCAAAACAGTGCACATTTCTCCTTATTTCATTAGTTCCACTCAAAAGCCAAATCAACCACCCCATACTTTAACTTTTACACAGTTCATAACAATTCAAGTGCTCATGAGAGGTTAGAAGGTTCAAAAAGATGATTAATTCAAACAAATGGGTAAGGCTTGTTGCCAAAGAAACAAGGTTACAGGCTCAAAGGTGTTAACTACGATACATAACAATTAAGCGGGTAAAATCTACATATCTGGCTCAACAATGAAACGCCTATATCACTTCCAAGACTGAACAAAACTACTATTTCGCTTTGCAAACACACGGGAAAAGTTCTAGACATCAAATGCAATGCACAGAATAACACACAAACCTCTCTCACACACATGGCACATAACTCACTCATGATTGGTTTCATCAAGACACTCTAATCAAAGCAGTTAAGCAAAGTTAAGCTTATACAATTTAAGGTACTATTACAAGAGTCAAAAACTGAGCCTAAGCTTCACAACCAAAGTGCTCACTATTCTCACGGCATAACAAAGTCAAGCGATATTGCTTCAATTCAATTCATCTAACACTGGCTTCTACTCCTAAAAAATAAATAAAACTAACTACACCCTGTTCAAACAAAACCTTTGGAAAAGAACCGCGGCACAAAGAAAAATCAAGGGGGAATTGCTACACTACCTAACAAAAGAAAATCTTTTTGTCCTTTTCCTTTCAACTTAAATCCCTCAAGAAAATTTTCTAATAGATCTATCGTCAGGGAAAAGTCCATCTTTTCTATTTTGTAAAAAACAAATTATTCAATTAAACTAACCCCACCAAAATAGCATTGAAAGTCACCCAGACAATCCCCTCACCCCACACTTAAAATTGTGCATTGTCCCCAATGCACACCCATATATACAAGAGGGTAAAAGAAACTCCATGCTAGGCCAAAGGCTGAAGCACTAGCATCTCATGGGGTACTCAGACTTCTCCCAGGCTTGGTCCTTCGTGCGGGTACCTCAAACTTAGTTCCAACCATCTGGTTTGTTGTTGCATCCTCCAATGGCTTTGCATTCCATTCTCCTGAAAAATCAAAAATTGACACTACAAGAATAATACTATAATAAAAAATAAATAAAACAAAACAAAATAAAATATAAATATAAAAAATAAAGTTGGGTTGCCTTCCAACAAGCGCTTGATTTAACGTCGCGGCACGACGCGAATCACTTTTTTTTGCCTCCACTTTGAACTTATGAATTGGACCACAAGTTTTATTCAAGCTTATGATTATGCTCATGGGGTAGTGGAACGAATCTAACTGGCCCGAGGAAACAATGTAGTATTCTGCACTTCTTGGCCTTTAGATGAGGTGTGTAATTTCGACTTTCTAGCAAGAAGAATTCCAGAATGTAGGCACCTTCTTCCTCATTCCTTGACTCCTCAAGTGGCTCGGATGACTCTATTTCTATATCGTCATCCAAACACAATGTGGAAAAGTGCTTGGAGTGTGGACCAATGCGCTCAACTACATGAACATTGGGACTGTCTACATCCTTAACACCAATGGCATTAGAGTCAGCTAAATATGTATCATCAACGTCCTTGGTTGACTTTAGTATCTCTTCTATAACAATCACATCCTCAAAATCTAGTTCGATTGATTGTTGGTGTTCTACTCTGACTTCCTCTATTAGCACCTCGATTTCTGCATCTAATACATGCTCCTTTTGGCTACTATCAATAAAATTGCCTTGCTGAGCATTAAAATCTTCAACCACTTGACTCACTTGAGCCTCCAAGTTGCGAATAGTTGACTCTTACCTTTCTATCTGCAGTTGTTTCTCATTATTTTGTTTCAGAAGGCACTTTAACATATCTTTGATCTCCTTCAAGTCAGCTTCCCTAGGTTTTTTGTTCCTATTTACTTTACTAGAAAAAGTAGAACCATCATAGCAAGAGATTAGGGGAGGATAAGAAATATATGCACAACCATGAAAGTGAACATCTTGACCACCATATATATCACACACATTCCACACATAAGATTGACTTGATGCACATAACTCGCTCTCGGAAATATTTTGATAATTTTGCAGTGGGCGGTTTCCTCTACAATATGAATAAGGAGGATCAAAAGTAGAATTACCAACATCAACACTCTTATAATTCCAAGATGCCATGTCTCTCAAGTGAAAAATAAATTTTTTAATAATAATCACATACAAGAAAACAAAAATAAAGTTAAAACTTGCAACCTAGAAATATGTACACCTACAGTTACACTGTTAGTTCCTCGGCACCGGCGCCAAAATTTGATCACGCCCAACCCTGGTCCTTAAAAGGATAAGCGGCCGCTGCAAATATAATCCGGTCTAAGAGTCCGGAGTCGAATCCCACAGAGAACTAAGGTTTCTCCATAATTGTACAATATTGCTAAGAAGACAAGCTCGAATAAATTTATAAGTTATAAAAATTAAGATTCTTATATATAACTAATTAACTAAGAAACGAGAACAATAAATTAACAACTAAAGATACTAAGGGTTGGAGATTAAATTTAGGAGGTCTAGAGTTATGACTTCCCCAAATGTTGGAATCCTGCCCGCTATGTTCCCTATAATTTCGTCTATATATTCTCTACTGATCGTGAGCACTTTAAGTGCCGTAATTCTCTCTCGAGCAACTACAAGTCTACAACAATTTACTAGACATATTCTCTCGAACTACGCTAGTTGGCTTTATCTAACCGCCCATTATGACCACATCAAGGCATTGTTATTTCTAAACCTACCTTTAAACCCGTTGTATTGATTTCTCACATACGGTAGTAGTGACGTTGTTCAACAACCACGTATATATGCGTCCTTTCTCAAGCAATACATAATAAATATGCACAGTCAATCGATGGCCATTCAATCAACTTAAATAAGCACGTAGTTGAACAAATAGACAAACTCAAAGGTTAAATTATATTAAAACATAACAAGAATTATCCTCCAAGAGGTTTCATCAAAACCCTAGATAACAAATTATCTATTCATAATAGTATGCATAACTACAATACTAGAATTCATAGCCAATAATGAAATAGGAAGAAGGAAGTGAACAACTCGTAGAAGAATTCCCCGCCTTGCTCCTATTGTGCCTCTGCCTCCTTAGGTCGAATCTGTGTCAAAAGTCCTCAAAATACCTTTTTTCCATGTATATATACCAAGTAGGGTTGGTCCAAAACAATTATACCTTCTCCTATGCAAAAAAAGACACTTTTCTCGGACAGGACGTGCGCGGCCGCGCATTACGCACTTTTCACACTTACTACCTCATATGCGCGGTCAGTGCGCAGACGTACTTTTGCCGCGCACTTTTCACTCTATTCTGTTGGGCATTTGGTAAAATGTAATACATGAAAGTTTTATCCCTTTGAATTAGCTTTCCACCCACATATTGGTGAGCCCAAATGGAGTTCTGAGCGAAACGTTATGTGTATTTTACTAGACAATGCACAATATGCCTACTCGATTCTTCGTTCGTTCTTAACTATCATCCGTAGATTTCTGAACACGATCCTGGCTTAATTCCTTGGGATTTTACTCAGACATCAAAGCTTCAAATTACTTGAATTAATTCCATAACATCTACATAGCTCGGAATCACTCCTACAAGGCATAAAACACATAATTAGTGCAAAACACTAGTGATTAAAGCTCAAACTCAATTAAAGTGCAGTAAATTAGAGTGTAATAAGCGAGTAAAATACGTAATTATAGCCTATAATCAGCGCCTAACATGCCAGTGGCTGGGCAAGCTAATGTTAGAGTATTATTAAGCTAAACCTTATTCAATTCAGTCGTCACGACCCGAAATTCCCACCGTCGGGACCGTGATGGCGCCTAACATTACTTGCTAGGCAAGCCAACGTTAGATTATTATTAAGCTAAACCTTATTCAATTCAGTCAACAACAACAATAAACCAAGATGAAATATAGCGAATACGGAATAATATAAAGACTTCAACATATACAACCACCCGGATCTGGTGTCATAATTCACAAGCTACTAAGATTACTGCAAACAGAGTCTGAATAAGGGAAAATACATTGTTCTGAAGTCGGAAAAATAGTAAAAGATAAAACTAAGAAAAGACTCCAGGGTCTGCACATGCCAGTAGATCTACCTTGGGTCTCCTAATAGCAAACCCGACAGCTAATCTCTGAATCAACCAAAGTCGGTACCAGAATCTGCACAAAAAGTACATAGTGCAGTATCAGTATAACCGACCCCATGTACTGATAAATGTCGAGCCTAACCTCGAAGAAGTAGTGACGAGGCTAAGACAAGACACCTAAAAATCAAACATGTACCGTTTAACAGTATATGTATATATACGAATAATAGTAATGAAGAACTAAACAGGTAATACCGGGAGGGGGAAACATGCTGAGGGGGATACCGAGATAAAGAACTACAACATAATGATAACTTGAGCAACCAATATACTATGAATCAGAAGAAAACAGTGTGGAAAAATGTACGGCATCACCCTTCGTGCTTTTACTCTCATCCTCACCATGAAATTAATAGAAACGAAACGGCATCACCCTTCGTGCATTAACTCTCATAACATGGCACGAAATCACCCTTCGTGCATTAACACTCTCCCTTACCATAATGCAATGAACAAATCACAACAGGGAGATAAAATAACAAGTACAAGTCTTACTTCCACATTTGGTTCCACAATGTCAACCTCAACTTCGAAATCAATAGTCAAATATCACCAAAAGATTTGTAAACATGATAAAAGTGATCGAGTTAACAATACTAGTCTAAACATGGATAATATGAACAAAGAAGTTATAATTGCAAGAAACTAGACCCCACCCGCATGCTTTAATCCGACTATAACGCAAAGGTACTCGTCACCTCACATATACGTTGTTCCGAACAATTAAACAAGTAACAATTAGGCAAACAATTCCAATTCCCTCAAGACAAAGTTAAACACGACACTTACCTCACTCCAACGTCCCAAACACAAAGCTCAACTACGGTTTTTCCTTTCACACAAGCCTCCGAACCAATGGAATCTAGCAAATTACCAGCTAAACAATTTATTTTAAGCCCTAGGAACTACCCACGATTGTAAAGAATTCAATTTAAGCCATTTTTTAAAAAGTCAACACCCGGGCCCGCTTGGTCCAAACCCGAAATTCGGACCAAAACCCGATTACCCATTCACCCCAGAGCCCGGTTACGTGAATTGTTTTGGAATCTGACCTCAATTTGAGGTCTAAATCCCCAAATTACTAAATCTCTAATTTCTACCCAAAACCCCCCCAATTCTCTCTAGAAAACCTTAGATTTTAGGTTGAAATCTTAGAAAAAGTAATGAAATATTGAAAGGAAATAGGTTAGAATTACTTACCAACGATTTGGGAAGAAGAAGTCTTGGGAAAATAGTCTCTAAGATTTTAGGTTTCGAAAGTTTGAAAAATGAACCAAAAATCCAATCCAAGGTCATTTTGATCAGTTGCAGGTGTCGCATTTGCGACCTAGGGTTCGCAAATGCGAGCCCCGCAAATGCAAAGAATCTATCGCAAATGCGAACGTTTCCACATTTCTTCTATCATCGCATATGCGAAGAAAAATCATGCAAATGCGAGCCTGATGCCTTCCCCCGTCCCACTTCGCAAATGCGAAGGAATGTTCGCAAATGCGAAAATCATGAGGCCCATCCATTTTCGCAAATGCGAGAAATAGCTCGCAAATACGGAACTTGCAGAGGTCGCAAATGCGATGCCTGATCTCGCATTTGCGACATCAGAGGCCTACACGAGAAACTGAAACACCAGCAATGCTCTAAATCCATTTTTCACTCAGTAACTTATCTAAAACTCACCCGAGCCCTCGGGGCTCCAAACCAACCATGCACACAAGTCTAAAATTATAATACGAACTTGCTCGCGCGTTCAAATTGCCAAAATAACACCTAGAACTACGAATTGAACACCAAATCAAATGAAATTTTCAAGAAAACTTTGAAACTTCAATTTTCACAACCAAACGTCCGAATTACGTCAAACCAACTCCATTTTTCATCAAATTTCACAGACAAGTCATAAATATGGTATTGGTATTGGACCTATACCGGGTTCCGAAACTAAAATACAGACATGTTCTCCAAAAAGTCAAACTTTGGTCAAACATTTCAAATTCATTAAGCCTTTAACTTTTGAAATTTCGACAAAGCCCGATATCTCGGTCTAGGAACTTCCGAATTCGATTCCGGGGGCATACACCCAAGTACCAAATCACAGTACGGAGTACGGACCCATCGGGACCGTCAAAATACGAATCCGGGTCCGTTTACTAAAAATGTTGACTGAAGTAACTCAAATGAAGTTTTAGGCAAAAATCCTTAATTCTCACAGTTTTTAACATAAAAGCTTTACGGAAAGACGCCCAAACTGCGCACGCAAATCGAGGAAGGCTAAAAAATGATTTTTAAGGTTTCGGATCACTAAATTAGATTTCAAAACATGAGATGAAGTTGAAAAAAGTTAAGGGTATAAATTTTGGAAAAAGTTAAAGTGGTGAAGTTGTAGGCTTTAAAAATTATGGATACTTGACTTTCTTGTAAACTTTCACGCTTGTCTTGTAATATGGATCTGGCGTTTAATCAACTCAAATATGGCTTCAGTTAGAAATTCAAATCCTCCTTATATTTGAGAGTAAAATCTTTTTGACGTAGTCATCCTTACCGTGCAACCAAAGTATTAAAATTTATCCAAAAGACATGCATATTTTCAAGAACCAAATGTAGAATGGATTAAAATAATACAATTTAACAGTCAAGAATAGAGAATTCATTATAATGCTACCTCTTAGTACCCCCAAACCCATGATCTATGGGGACCTATCAACATGGAACATATGAGATAATTAAAAAGATCGACAAATACCACAAGAAGTCAATATCTCCAAATTTGAAATTCTCATACATGCAGCATAACATAAAATTTATCTGTGAAGGTAAAGAAGAAACTAACAGAAGTATATGTATTACGAATTCCCTAAAGATCTAAAACATGATAAATACAAAACCAAGCTTTGATGAGATTCAAGAGAAGAAAAAACTTAACCTTAATAGTTGAAGAGAAAAATAACGTCTCTGCGAAATATACATCAAGAACTAAATAACAATTTATTGAAATAACACCTACTGCTATCGACCAAATATCGAGCCTTTTTAATTAAGAAATTAATGCCGCAGACGACCTGTCACGACCCAAAATCCATTATAGGTCGTGATGACGCCTAACACCGCTGTCAGGCAAGCCAACTATGTTTGATCCACTTAATTACTTATTTTTATTCCTTTGAAATCATAATTCCCATTAATTAAATAGTATGAATAGAATTTGCAGGACAAATGATAATATTTTTCACAAACTACAACGATGAACAACCCGTAAGCACCCCAAAATCCGGTGTCACAAGTGCATGAGCATCAACTAGGAAATATGATAACATATAACACCTGTCTAGAATACAAATTAGATTGGAAAAATATAAATAAATCTGATGGACTCTGTGTGTTGCGGACTCGTAAAATGGGAGGCAGCTCACCTAAGTCCCAGCAATAGCCGCGCCTCTGCGCCCACAAGATCACTAGACATATATGTACTTGCACAAAATGTACAACAAGTGTAGCATGAGTACGTAATTCAACGCGTACCCAGTAAGTATCTAGTCTAACCTCGAAGAAGTAGTGACGAGGGGTTGGCTTCGACACTTACTATGGGCTAACACTAAAGTACCGATATTATAATTAAACATGGATTATATAAATACATCTGAAAACTCAATAACAAGAAATAAATAAACAATTCAGTCTGTAATAATAAATCCAAAATATATTTCCATTGTTTAACAATTTTTATCTCTCAAGACAATGGAACAATATCAAATATAATTGGACACAAAGAATTTTTACTCACGAATCATGCTGAGGTCGTACCGCTCGACCCTACAAACAAATATATAAGTTGTGCACCGCGGAGGGTCGAATAGAATGAACCATAGATTCATCTATCTACTACCGAGGCGTTCAGCCCGCTCCACAAGAAGAGAAAAATACATTAAAACAACTAATTCAATATTTATTAAGAGGATAATATCCAAAGAAATACCAATTCTCATTAACGGTCAAGTGACCCGTCCAAAACTCAAGTAAATGAACTTTAACCTTTTACAATTCCTTTATCAAGTTACAATATGAGTTAAGCAATTAAATTAACAAGTAGGGGGCAAACATCGCAAATATAACATGATTTGGGTCCTAGACTACCCGTACAAAAGCATAATTAGTAGCTGCGTACGGACTCTCGTCACTTCGTTTGTACGTAGCCCCCACAATAGAAGCACATATTAAATCAATCTACCTATGGGGTTAATTTCCTCTTACAAGGTTAGAAAAGAGACTTACCTTGTCTTAAAGACCACTTTCCGGTCACAATTTCGCTCTATAGTCCCAACTTGGTGCCGTGCAATCCGAAACTAGTCAAACAATGTGCAAATTAAGCAAAAATATGCTCAAATGCTTGAAATTTAATAATTTATAAAAATTCCCAACCCTGCTCGAAAAGTTGGCAGTGGAGCCCACGTCTCGGAACCTGACAAAGCTCATAAAATCCGACAACCCATTCCGAGACGAATCCAACCATGCAAAAATTAGCAAATTCTGAAATTGGATTGCCTTTCAAATCTTCTTTTTACATTTTTGGAAGATTTTATAAAACTCTGATTTTTCTTTCATTAATCCATAAATTCATGATGTAATTAAGTATAGAATCATGAAATATAATCAATATAGGATAGGAAACATTCACCCCAATATTTTTCCTAGAAAATCTCGCAAAAATCACCCATTTCCCGAGCTCCAAATCGTTAAAAATGTCAAATGGGAAGAAGTCCCATTTTCATAACATAAATATGATGCCCAGTCATTTACCTTATGGGATCGTGTCCAAACTCCTGCGATCGCAAAACACAAAATCTTTTCAGCATTTTTTAACTCTATGCGATCGCGACCATTACCACACGTTTGCGAAGAACACATTTTTCTAACAACCTTGTCAAACTCTTTCGGATAGCCTCTAGTATAACAGTCATAATATTTTGTACAAAACAACGAATAACAAATGGTTTAATTTTATGAATAGGCACCAAGATCTACAACTTTCGTGTTTTGGTCATCTCCCAATTCCTTGTAGATTTTGAGATATAAGTTCCCAAAGTCAGCCTTGTGCAACACAAATTTTCCTCTTCGCGATTTCCAAATATCTTCCCGGATAGCCTGTAGTGTACGAACCATAACTTTTGTACACAACTCTAAATTCCAAATGGTTTAAGTTTCTGAAAAATAGAAACAAAGGGCTACAACTTTCAGTTTTGGATCTTCTCCAAATTCCTTATAGATTGCGAGATATAAGCTTTCAAAGTCGGGTCAGTGCAGCAGAACGTTTCCCCTACGCGATCACGAAAGTCTTCCGCGATCGCGAATCACTGGCCAATTTCTCCCATTTTACTCATTGCAATCGCCGCCAACTCCCCGAGATCGCATAGCACACTGTTGTAGCCAAAAACCAGCAGCTAAATATGGCGTAGAAATGGTCCGAATCAACCCCAAAACTCACCTGAGCCCCTCGGGACCCAGTCCGAACATACCAACAAGTCTCAAAACACAATACGGACTTAGTCGAGGCCTCAAATCACATCAAACAATGCTAAAGCACGAATCTCACCCCCAATTCAAGCCTAATGAAACTAAAAAATTTCAACATCTACATTCGATGTCGAAACCTATCAAATCAATTCTAATTGACCTCAAATTTTGCGCACAAGTCATAATTGACATTAAGGACCTATTCCAACTTCCGGAATCTGAATCTGACCCCTATATCAAAAAGTCCACTCACGATCAAACTTCCAAAAACCTTCAACTTCCAGCTTTCGCCAAACAGTCCCAAAAAAATGACCTACGGACCTCCAAATCCACATCCGGATGCGCTCTTAAGACCAGAATCACCATACGGAGCTATTCCCACTCTCGGAATCCCAAACGGGCATCAATAACATTAAAATACACTTCAACCCAAACTTATGAAATTCTTCCAAAATGCTAACTTTCCATAATACGCACCGAAACAGGGTCACCCAAAACCCGATCCGAACATACGCCCAGGTCCAAAATCATCATACAAAGCTATTGGAACTTTCAAATCTTGATTCCGAGGTCATTTACTCAAAAAGCATACCTTAGCCAACTCTTCCAACTTAAAGCTTCTGAAATGAGAATTTTTCTTTCCAAATAAACTCCGAACATCCCAAAATTCAATTCCGACCACATGTAAAAGTCAAAATACCTAAAGTTGAGCTACCTAAGGTATCAAACCGCCGTACGACATGCTAGAGCTCAAAATGACCGGTTGGGTCATTACACGACCTAAATAGCGTGTGGTAGTTTTCCAAGAGGGTTCAAATTTTTGAAGAAAAGTTTCGATCCTGCTGCAGATGACAAATTGAAAACTCGAGACTCCTTCAATTATGTAAATTAGAGAAACAACATACCATACTTATGAGATTTATGAATCTTCGTGGAAATTAATTACAGTTGTAACGACCCAAATCCATTAAAGGTCGTAATGACGCCTAACACTCCTATTAATAATGAACATCATTATTCATTTTAGTATTTTTGTGATCACAATCTCCTTCAATTAAATACTAAGAGAAAAAATTACAGAGTAAATGATAATATTTTTACAACTTTAATATTGAACAACCCATAAGACCCCCAAAATCCCGGTGTCCCGAGTGCATGAGCTTCAACTAAGAAATAAAGTAAAATAGGACATCTGTCTGGGATACAATTAGACAAGAGTATATAAATAACTCGGATGAAGACTCTGTGTACTACGGACTCGTAACGTGGAATGCATCTCACCTAAGTCCCCGCAATAATTGTGCCTCTACGTCCACAATGACACTAAACATATATTTACCTGCACAAAAATGTGCAGCAAGTGTAGTATGAGTACGTAAATTAATGCGTATCTAGTAAGTATCGCGTCTAACCTCGAAGAGGTAGTGACCACAGGTCTACTCCGACACTTACTATGGGCTAACCATAGAATATCGATATTATAATTTAAGCATGAGTGATATATAAACAACTCAAAACTCAAGAACAGGAAAGTAAATAAATAATTCTTCTACTAATACGAATTTCCAAATTAATTTTTTTCATTTTACAATTTATATTTCAAGCCAATGAAGCAATATCAATTATTATTAGTTCCAAAAATTTATCATGTGCAAATCATGCCGAGGTCGTACGGCCCAATCCAACATAAAATATTTAAATTGTGCACTGCCTAGGGTCGAACGGCACGAACAATAGATGCATCTATCTGCTACCGAGGCATTTGTCCTGCCCCACAAAAAGAGAAAATACAATAAAACAATAAATTCAAGATTTATTAAGGGGAAAATATCCAAAGAATTACCATTTATCATTAACGGTCAAGTAAATGAAGTTTAACCTGTTACGATTCCTTTGCCAAGTTTCAATATGATTAAGCAATTAAATTAACAAGTAGAGTACAAACATCGCAAGTATAATATGATTTGGGTCCTAGACTGCCCGGACATAAGCATATTTAGCAGCTACGTAAAGATTTTCGTCACCTCGTGCGTACGCATCCCACACAAATAGAAGAACAGAATGATTTGATTCACGTATGGGTTTAATTCCCTCTTACAAGGTTAGAAAAAAGACTTACCTCGCTCAGAAATTCCATAACTAGCTCCAAAGCCTTTCCAACAACTCAAACCGATGCTCGTCGCTCCAACACTAGTCAATAAATATGAAAATCCATAAATATATACTCTAATATTCATTATAATTCAATTTACAACAATTTCCAATTCCGCTCAAAAAGTCGATAAAAATCACCCTCGGGCCCACGTGTCCAGATTCCGAAATATTTTGAAGATAAACATTACCTATAGCATTACTAACTCAAATATATAATTTATTCTCAGTTTCATGCTCAAATTCGTGGTCAAAATCCAGAAGTACAATGCTAGGTTTTCTACCAAAAATCCCACAACAACAACAACAACATACCTAGTAAAATCCCACTAGTGGGGTAAGGAGAGTAGAGTGTACACAGACCTTACCCCTACCCCAAAAAGGGCAGAGGGGCTGTTTCCAAGAGACTCTCGGCTCAACAGGAGAGGCAATAATATCAGAAAAGAAACAAGAGAAAATGCATGTAACAACAAAAGATACCAGAAAGAAAATAACCACAACAAATAAGTGGAAGGACAATAATACAAAACTATGCAAAACAACAATGTGAATATAACAAATACCACTAACAAACCTAAACGAAACTCTATCAGACTACCCGGTACAAAGAGGGAAGAACTCTCGACTAAACCTAGCCTACCACCCTAATGTTCGATCTCCACATGTTCCTATCAAGAGCCATGTCCTCGGAAATCTGAAGTCGAGCCATGTCCTGCCTGATCACCTCATCCCAATACTTCTTAGGGCGCCCTTTGCCTCTTCTCGTATCTGCCAAAGCCAACCGCTCACACCTCCTAACCGATGCATCTAGGCTTCTCCTCTGCACGTGTCCGAACCATCTAAGTCGTGTTTCCCGCATCTTGTCATCCACGGGAGCCATGCCCACCATCTACCGAAAACCACACAATTTTCCCAAATTTTCCTCCTTAAATTCACATATAACCTTTACATTTAACTCAAAACAAGGGAAAAACTACTTACCTTGAGTTATATGATGAAGACTCCTCAAATCGCCCCCGAACCGAGCTCCAAAAATCCCAAATGAAAATGAAGAAATGACCAAGTTCGATCCTCTTATGTTCTGCCCAGTTCTCGATTCAGTGGATCGCTTGGCCGCATTTGCGGTTCCTCTTTTGCGTATCTACCATCGCTTTTGCGTTCCAGGACTTCAAGTCCACTTCCACATCTGCGGTCTCCAGTCCACAGCTACGCACCCGCATTTGCGGGTAAATTTCTGCCCCACGCCCCTAGGCTTCCTCTCCCATTCTCGCAGGTGCCACGCCTCTCCGCGTCTGCAACCTCGCATGTGCTGACATACCTTCGCATTTGTGATCACTGTCTAGCTTCGCCCAGACCTCACCTGCGACCATTTTCACGCTCCTACGGTCACGCACCTGCGGTCAAACTTGCACAGGTGCGATTGCACCAGAACTGGTGCACCTCAACCATTCCTTAAGCTTCAACTCGATCCATTAACCATCTGAAACCACCCCGAGGCCCCCTGGACCTTTACCAAACCTACCAACAAGTCCTAAAACCACATACAGACTTAGTCGAGCTTTCAAATCATATCACACAACGCTAAAACTACGAATCTCACCCCAATTCAAGCTTGATGAACTTTAGAACTTCAAACTATTACATTCGATTGACCTCAAATTTTGCACACAAGTCACATTTGACATTAGGGACATATTCCAATTTTCGGAATCAAAATCCGACCCTGATATCAAAAAGTCCACTCCCGATCAAACTTCCCAAAAACCTTCAATTTTCTAACTTTCACCCAATGACTCCAAAATAACCTACGGGCCTCCAAATCCACATCTGGACGCCTACTGAGACCAGAATTACCATACAGAGCTATTCCCAGGCTCAGAATTCCAAACAGACATCGATAACACTAAAATACACTTCAACCCAAACTTATGAAATTCTTCCAAAATACTAACTTTCTATAATGAGTACCGAAATGCTCCCAGGTCACCCAAACCCCGATCCGGACATACGCCCAAGTCCGACATCATCATACAAACCTATTGGAACTTTCAAATCCCAATTCTGAGGTCGTTTACTCAAAAGTCCAACCATAGTGAAGTTTTCCAACTTGAAGCTTCCGACATGAGAAATTTCTTTCCAAATTAACTCCGAACTTTCCGAGATTAAATTCCGACAACACGTAAAAGTCATAATACCCGAAGTGAAGCTACTCATGGACTCAAACCGTCGAACGACGTGATAGAGCTCAAAATGACCGGTCGGGTCGTTACATTCTTCCCCACTTAAACATACGTTCGTCCTCGAACGTGCTAAGAACTACTCTGGAGTTTGCCGAAATCATTGTTTAACCCATTGAGCACCTATTAGTGCTACCAAAACCCAATTGAGCACATTAGCTCGAGCCAGTCTGAAGATTCCCCCATTTATTTAGTCAAAAAACTTAGAACCAGATTATAACATCTGAAATTCCCTACCAAGCCTATTTCCAACATACGAACACCGTTTCAATCATTATACATTGTACCAAACATGATTGTATACCCTTCTTGAATTCACACCATGCACTGCATAATTCACATGACCATAATTACATCTTTTGGCAGCAATAGCACAATTCCACGAATTCGATGCCCACAACACACCTCATGACACATATAAGTCATGTTCCAACTCTTGCAATACTTCCACGACGGAAGAGGTGTTCATAAATTTATAACCAACTGCCGAGTTAATAATTCATTAAGTCTCTCCTCCTGACAAGAACCATTACCTCATCATGAACTAAATAACGATATTTGTTCTTTAATATGCCTTATATAAATTCGATCGCACTGATCACAGGTCCAATAATCTCGTATCATCCAGTACAAGCTGTTCCGGCAATAAGACACCATAAACACTACCAAAAGTCTCATATGATGCCACAATGCACCAAAAAGCTACAAACTCGAATGTGATACATAAGGAAATTAAACCCTGGAAGGAACTACTCAACCCACGTAATTATTTAAACAACCGAAAAGGTATTCTGAACCTTCCTCGGAACATAAGAAACAAGACACACAAGAATAGATATGGGGAATTGTACTCAAGATCACACTGTTGCGACGTGCAACCTGATTCTCACATGATACTACTGCGGCATGAAACCCGATCCTACCATGATACCCGTGGCGGCGTGCCACCCAATCCAAACAACATACCCATGGAGGCGTGCCACCCGATCCACACATAATAATCTATAAGGAAATACTTACCGAGCTAGACTTCTCACAACTACGAGATACCCGAATATCAACCACACGCACCCCAAGTGCATTATACCATCCCTGGGGAGACAGATAGCGCCATACGCTTCAAAACTCAAGAACTACTAAGGTGCGATATATGATTTGCATCTCGAGAGCCATCCTGCTCACATAACGCCATCGCTACGCGAGACCTCAACACATGTGCAATTAATCAAGTCGTCTCACAACCCACACAACATTATAGAGTATTACATGAAATAGCTAACGATGATATTAACATCCAACGCCCGAATACTCTTCCATAAGGAATGCTATGTTGAATGAACACACCCATAGTGGTGTAGAGTACACATCCACATTTGGACCCATCAACGGACCTCAACCCGATTATGATCATACCATGCTTTGTCAAATAACCTCTCAAGGATCCACAATGACCTTTTTCCCATGACACACAAGAACAATCTTCGAATCCGGAACAAACTTCCACAATTCACAACCAAGTGAATAGAGCGCCTTTCAGGCCTAAACTCTCATATTAGCGATAGTACCAAAATCTCCATACTTGGTTTCAATCTTTAATCAATCAAGTGACTACATGTCACACTTATATAATGTTCTGTGGGATACACTCCCACGACCTTCCACACCAGGTGACAAGTCTACACATCCACACCACCGACCACACTAATGTTGTAAAGCAAATCATGAATCCGCAATCAGTACACAAAGCCTCTTACACAGGACACCGATCTCAGGTGGCGCTAAAAACATTACCAGCTTACTCTAACCATCTGAATCTTTTCTTGCTCATCCGAACTCCTGATATTCTTGTCAACACCAAACTGCAACCTTGATCCTCAACTTCTTATTCCTATGTCGCTCACTGCACCTAACATGCCAGTACGCGAGAGTATAAAAATTTCATCATAACTCCCGAACACTAGTAGAATAAACACTTCATCATATAGAAACCTCTTACTTCGCTCATTTCAGAAGAACCAATGCAACACGCAACTGAATTCTCAAATTGCGGGAACACAAACCTTATGTCGCGATCTAAATCGACATGACTCTTTCGAAATCCATTTACTCAACCTAGTCCTTAGAACCAAATACCTCCCAATTCAATCGAATTATGGTGGCTGTCAAGCGTCGCACGTACCGCCACAAATCACATTTATAACTGAACACGCTAAAGGAACTGATCACGGCCACAATCATGTCGATTCAACCATTACTAGCCGACCTTCTTACAATTTATTTTCAACTTGCCTTAGAAACAATTTTAGCTTCATTCATCAACGTAACGAAACTCAACAACATAGAACATTCCAAGCCTCTTTTCATATCCACTGCAAAATCTCGATACTTAACCATACTACGAACTCGAATCCTTAGGCACCACACTTTGAATTTTCGAACCCACTAGAACCGTTTTTGAGAGTCACCAACACTGACTTGTTCCCTAATATGATTAAACTCCAAAGCCCTACTAGCACATGAACACCATTCTCAAAGAAGCACCTGACTGAATTCTTTTTCCCTTCTACATTACTCCCACCAGAAGCAGAAACTCTGGGTCTTCTCGAAACAGAACATGAATAGATAAGGCCACATACATCATACATTCCCAAAATCCTTTGCTCGAATTACCACTGATTTTTTCTTTCCTTAGTCATAATAACCCACCAATATGACAATAACCAGAAACCTCACAAGTAGACAACTATGCAATCCAATCATAAACGGTGGGGCTCTCCAACTTAGCTTGAAGATACAATTACATAACTCTAGAACCTACCAATATTCCTTCTTCCTCACTGACATGACCTCACACAATCGACCAAATTCCTCAAAATCTTCCTGCTAACCATTTCATTAACGCTCTGAACCACTAGACACATTCACCTGTTCGGCCTTTTTACCGGATAGCCAGTAGAATCCTTCATAGAAGCTTTGTCAACACCATGCAACCGCTAACCTGCTCACGAGAGATAACCCACCTATGGAAATTCCATGACGACGTCTTCCAATGACGCTGCATTAGGTACAATTCCTGCGAAATCAATAAACCATCCTGAGCCCGTGCTGATTTACCAGTTGTACAAGTCCGTCCACTTCTCATTGACGTCAACTAAAAGCGCGATAATACATTCCAATCCAAAGTCATGTTGAATTTCCGTTCGAATCAAACAAACTCCTCTCTGTCGTATCTAATCTTCCACAGTATAGTAGACAACATTCCAAATTAAGTTTGTTGACATAGTTACTGTCCACCATGAATCCCAAATTACTCCAAACTTTTTTCAAAGCATGTGGCTATCCTACCAAAAAATCCATACGCTACTCTGCCACTCTCTCACTTTGGTCAAACCCTCTCCTTTAAGTGACTTCTCAACTTCTGCTTTTCATACTTGACCTTCTCGCATTTCAACAACCGCAAAACATCTCCCACAAGTCCTTCCTTGTACTCCGCTGCCTAATTGTTGCCTCACATCCGAATTCATCTCTGTAGCTTTTGAACTAATAAATTACCACCAACTCTAAGCCTCCTAGAAGATCATCTAACCCGAGCCATCAACATTAGAAATGCCCATTTGATTTCCGAAATTACGACACTCCGCTAGATCTGAAAACCGTTTCTCATGCACCATTTCTTAATACCCTGCCCCGAAGGAAAATTTATAGACCATAACACCAATGATCCGTAATGCATTCAAACAAAAACAACGATGCCACGTCACGGATGAAAATTCCACCATGCTCGAATATTCCAAGTCTCGTTACTCCATTAACCCAAACATGAACATTCATAGTTTGATTGAATTTCCTCCGCTGGAAATAAAACACTGAACCTATGAATCATGCAATGAGAAAAACCTCATTTCAAGTCGTTCACTACCTTGACGCATAGACAAACGTCTTACCATTACAACAATACTATGAGACAATAATTTATGAACATCATATCAGTTTGTGCATAGCCTCAAAACCATTGGAATTACAGTTGCTGAGCTGAAATGACAGAACATCCTTTCGCAAGGCGACGACATTATCCCAATCGAATATGCAGAGAGAAACATCCCGCACCACCTCTGTAGTACCATTAAAATTACCTGATTCCCATTTAATAACAAGTGCTTCACGTTGCACAAGATTGAATAGGAAAGAAACAAAGGCATAAGCCTCAAAGGAATCAAATCGCAGATGAGGAATCAAGAAGGGAAGTGCTCCTACCAGCCATGTAGCCTCTCAAAGATAATTACAAACGCCTTTATACCGATCTGCAAGACTCTACTAGACATGCTTATGATTCGTGAGACCTAACTGAACCTAATGCTCTAATACCATGTTGCCACGACCCAAATCCATTAAAGGTCGTGAAGGCGCCAAACATTGTTGTCAGTCAAGCCAACAATTAACTGTTTAACTTTATTACTCATTTTAGTTTTTTTAAAATCACAATTTCCTACAATTAAATAGTAAGAGATAAAATTTACAGAGTAAATGACAATATTTTTACAAGTTTAATACTCAACAACCCATAAACACCCCCAAAACCCGGAGTCACTAGTGCATGAGCATCAATTAAGAAATACAGTAAAATACTACATATGTCTGGGATACAATTAGATAGGAGTGTGTAAATAACTCTGATGGAGACTCTGCGTAAAACGAACTCGTAACGTGGAATGCAATTCACCTAAGTTCCTGCAATAATTGCGCCTCTGCGCCACAAGGTCACTAGACATATGTGTACCTGCACCAAAATGTGCAGCAAGTGTAGTATGAGTACGTAAATTAACGCATACTCAGTAAGTATCTCGTCGAACCTCGAAGAAGTAGTGACGACGGGTCGACTCTGACACTTACTATGGGCTAACCATAAAATATCGATATTATAATTTAAGAATGAGTTATATACAAACAACTGAAAACTCAAGAACATGAAAGTAAATAAACAGTTCTTGTACTAATAGGAATTTCCAAATTTATTTTCGTCATTTAACAATTTATATTTCAAGAAAATGAAGCAATATTAATTATTATTAGTTCCAAAGATTTATCATCCGCAAATCATGCTGAGGTCGTACGGATCGATCCAACATAAAATATTTAAACTGTGCACTGCCGAAGGTGGAACGACACGAACCATAGATGCATCTATCTTCTATCGAGGCGTTCGGCCCGCCCCACAAAAAGAGAAAATACAATAAAACAACAAATTCAAGATTTATTAATGGGAAAATATCCAAAGAATTACCAATTCTCATTAACGGTCAAGTAAATGAAGTTTAACCTGTTACGATTCCTTTGTCAAGTTTCAATATGATTAAACAATTAAATTAATAAGTAGGGTGCAAACATTGCAAGTATAACATGATTTGGGTCCTAGACTACCCAGACATAAGCATATTTAGTAGCTATGTACGGACTCTCATCACCTCGTGCGTACATCGGTAACACTAAAATACACTTCAACCGAAACTTATGTAATTCTTCCAAAATGCTATCTTTCCTTAATGAGTACCGAAATGCTCCCCGGTCACCTAAAACCCGATCCGGACATACACCCTAGTTTGAAATCATCATACAAACCTATTGGAACTTTCAAATCGCAATTCCGAGGCCGTTTACTCAAAATTCCAACCATAGTCAATTTTTCCAACTTAAAGCTTCCGAAATGAGAATTTTCTTTCCAAGTTAACTCTGAACTTCCCGAGATTAAATTTTGACCATACGTACAAGTCATAATATCTGAAGTGAAGCTACTCATGGACTAAAACCGACGAATGAAGCCCTAGAGCTCAAAACGACCGGTGGGGTCGTTACAACAGTTGGGACTTAGGTATTTCTACTATTATTAGTTAGACTTTAAAATTTTAAATATAAAGATTTAATATATAAGGTAAAATGTTATTTGATTTGTAGTCCAAAATTTTAGGACTTCAAACATAGTTGAAAGCAATAAAGATTTAATAACCATAATCCTAATCAATTTCAAAATCCTAAATATTAGAAAATTAATTTAAATCACAATTTTGTCCAATATGAAATATGTTTTTAAAGGGTATAAAAGGCAAACGACATTTCGCAAATGATTTTCGTGCTTTTAATATAGTATAAATATCTATACATTATTAAAAGAGAGGAAGAAGCCTCCACATTAAGCCATGTAGCAACTTCACAATAGGTCACTTGCCAATTTAGGACATAGTCAGTTAGGTGGGTAATAATTAATTTTTTTAAAATTAAATTTTAAAATTTTAAATTATGCATTATGTGTTTTTAATAATGATTTACTCTCTTTGAGTTAACAAATTTGGAGATTTTAAATAATTCTAAAATAAAAAATGAAAATTGTCACGACCCAAAACCCACTATAGGTCGTGATGGCGCCTAACGTCACCGTTAGGCAAGCCAACGATGAACTACCAACTTAATTGTTCATTTTATTATTTTTGAAATCATGAATCTTATTAGATAGAGAGATTGATGCATCAAAAATCATACAAATGTATGATTTAAGTAAAATATAAAGTAGAAGTGTCTCAATGGTAAGCAAAATCATAAACAAATTCTAGAACACCCAAAATCTGGTGTCACGAGTGCATGAGCATTTACTAAGGAGTACAATAATAATACAACATCTGTCCGGAATGTAGATAAGACAGGATAAAGTAAATAGTACAGTGGAGACTATGTTGGCCACGATACGTAGTCTGGAATATAGCTCGCTAAAAAGTCTCCTCAACAGTTGCGCCTACGCACCAAGATGACCACCAACTGAACTTGTCAGATCCTACACGTTTAGTGTAGAAGTGTAGCATGAGTAAGTAAATCAATGCATACCAAGTAAGTATCTATACTAACCCTGGAGACGTAGTGACGAGGGGTCGACATCAACACTTACTAGAGGTCCAATAAAAAAATATGATAAATCATAAGCAGATATGAACTACAACAGTAATAATGGGGTAAAATTGTAAGTTACATAATCTTCCAAAAATTTCCTTTAAAGATATAAATTTCTCTGTCTCGTGTTCTATCTCAACAACTCAAATATATTAAGTGCCAGGAACCAATGGATAAGGAACGCCATAATAAATGTGGGGAATCAGTGGGAGGAAAATCTCGTGAATACTCGGATTGCTAGCGATATAACACACGATTATGTCGAGGTCGTGCGGTCCAATCCTGAATAATATGTACATTGCCGAGGGTCGAGCAGCACGAACCATAGATGAATCTATTACACTATCGAGGCATTCCTCCCACTCCTCAAAAAGGAAGGAAATCATCAAATTACGAGACACGTGGTACATGAGCACAAAGTGAATATAACCTTTACCGTTTCTCAAATAACTTGTCAACAACTCAAGGTGGTAAGGCTCAACCGAATATATATATTTCTAAACCAATTTCAATTATAAATTCAATTAATTATAGAGCCAGGGTGAGTTCAAATAATTCAAAATATTACATTATGAAGTCCTAAGTCTACCCGGAGATAAACATGCCTTAGCTACATACGGATTCTCGTCACCTCGTGAGTACGTAGTACCCAAAACTAGTAGCACATAACAATTACATCGCCTAGAGGGTAGTTTGCCCCTCACAAGCTTAGACAGGAGACTTACCTCGCTCCAAAGTTCCATAACCGGCTCCAACGCCTCTCTAACACCTCAACTCAAAGCCAAACATTCCGAAACTAGTCAAACAGTGTGCAAATCAATCCAAATACACCCCAATGCTTACAGTTTAACAAGTTATAATGATTCTCAACTTCGCTCGAAAAGTCAAAGTCAACCTTCAGTCCCACATGCCCGGATTTCAATAATTATCGAAAATAATTATTAATCGTAACTTATATAGTTTATACTCCAAATCCAATTTCGCCCATAAATTTACCCTCAAATCAATGATTTACCATATCATAACTTTGGGGCTCAAAACCCCAATTTCTGCAATCCAGACACGGATGAAAATGATAACCAATGAAAAAAATCATGGAAAACATCAAAATAAAGGTAAGATATCACCCCCTTATTGAGACGAGAACAACTCTGCGAAAATTACCTCTACCGGAGCTCTAGAACTCAAGATATGCTCAAAATACTAAAATGCTCGGTTTGCCCATTTAAAACACTGTCCAGGCGATTTTTGTTCTTCGCCTTCGCGAGACACTTTCGCGTTCACGGGACCTCCCTCACGTTCGCTAAGTACAAAATCCGCACCAGAAACGAGCAATCTTTCCTGGCACGAAAAATGGGCATAACTCCCTCATACGACCTCGGAATTCGATGATTCTTATTGCTACAGTTCCGTAATTACGATACGGATCTAATGGTTTAATTAAATAACAAATCAAATGTCTATTTCTCAATATGGTACTGTAATGACCCGGTCTGTCATTACGAAAAACCTGCATTATAACTATTGTTATTGACTTATTATAGATTGGTTGTTCTGTTATTAATGTGTTATAGTTGATAGGCTTGGAATCGTAATGGTTAAATGAGAATTCAGGCACTTAGTCCTTAAGTATAGCCTTAAAAATAGGAAAAGTCAACTAAGAGTTGACTTATTAGTAAACGACCTCGGAATACGGATTTTATTGCTTGGATAGCTTCGTTAGGTGATTTGGGACTTAGGAGTGTGTTCAGAATAATGTTTTGATGTCTGATGTAGAATTAGGCTTGAATTGGTGAAAGTTAGTTTTTGGCGATTCCGGTCGGCAGTGGAAAATAGGCTATCAGGGTCGGAATAGAATTCCGAAAGTTGGAACAAGTTCATAATGTCATTTTGGACTTGTCTGCAAAATTTCAGGTCAATCAGAGTTGATTTGGATAGTTTCGGCATCATTGGTGAAAATTTAGAAATATCAAAGTTCTTAGGCTTGAATCCGATACAAATTTGGAGTTTGGACGTTAGTTTTGGTGTTTTGAGAGTGAAACTAAGTTTGAATGATGTTATGGGATATGTTGGTAAGTTTGGTTGGGGTCCCGAGGGGCTCGGGATTGATTTCGGCTGGTTAACGGGCATTTTTGGACTTAAAAACACCGTTGTTTCTTGTGTTTTCACAGCTGAAGGTTATTCACTGCGATCGCGTGGCTTATGCTGCGATCGCATAGGGTTAAAATGGACCGGGGTGAATTTGTTCAGTGCGATCGCAGAATAAGGGTCGCGATCGTGTAGCTTTGGAGGTCAGTTCAGTGCGAACGCGTGGGGTTCATCGCGATCGCGTAGAGTTAGCCAGGAGCGTGGGAAGCGGAGTCAGTTGTTCTTCGCGATCGCGTGAGAATGGTTGTGATCGCGTGGGTCGAGGTTCCATTGAATTGCGATCGCGTGGCTTATGCTGCAATCGCGTAGGTTCTTCTGTGGGCCTGGGAGATTTGTTCTTCGCGATCGCCTGAGTACATCCGCGATCGCAGTGCACAAATCACTGGGCAGTTAAATAATATTTCCTCCGCGACCTAAACCCCTTTTTACACCATTGTTGTACGGAAAAGAGCTCTTGGGGGTGATTTTGAAGAGGGAAATCCTTGTTCTTCATTGAGGTAAGTGTTCTAGTCATTAAAACTCGATTATGGGTGATTATAGACCATAATCCCAGTCTTTAATCCATGGAAAATAGTAGAAAAATAGGATTTTGGGGCATGAGTTTATGACCTTCAAGGGTCGATTTGAGGGGTCAAACGAACTCCGATTTTGGTGTTCTTTATATGTACGGACTCGTGAGAAGAAGAAGAACACGTTTCTGTAAAAATTTCTGAGTTTCAGGACGCGAGCCCGGGGTTCGGGTTTTTCCCGGTTTCGGATTTTTGAGTAAAATTGATATCTTTTGATTGGAACTTATTCCTTAAGCATATATTGATGATAAAACTCTGAACTTGGTAGATTTGGAGCCTTCGGAGGTTGATTCGAGAGGCAAGCGCATTGCAGAATAGTTTTCGGGCTAGTTTTGAGGTAAGTAATGTCTTTAAATCCTGTCCTGAGGGTATGAAACNGATTCCTATTTAGGCAAATATTGAGTTGCGAAACCGATTTTTAAGCCTTTTCTTAATTAGTATTTTTACATTATGATATGTTTTGGGCTGTAAGCCATATTTGGGGCCTAGTGCCGATTTGTTTACCCCTTGGGGGATGCTTTTACTATTTTTCCTCACTGGTATGTTATGATTTTTCACTCAGTCTTTTCTATGAAATTGTTTTGACACTCAGAGTATTTTGATACTACTTCTTGAAAAGTGAAATACTGTTTTGGGTCGAGAACCCGGTATGCTATGGCCTGAAGAGCAAATTGAGAGTGTCTGACTGAGTGAGACTGCTGGCCTATATTGTGAGGATGATAGATATGAGTGAGGCTGCGGGCCTATATTGTGTGTGAATTATGCCATGATGTGGCTTATTATTGTGCTTGGGCTGTAGGAGCCCCTCCGGAGTCTGTAACACACCCCTAGTGAGCGCCGGTACCGATTGAGTGATATCCGCGAGGCTTATGAAGAGTGATTGTGAGATTGCCTGATGGGCAGAGTGATTGTGAGGTTACTGATGGGCAGAGTGATTGTGAGGTTGCCTGATGGGCAGAGTGATTGTGAGGATGCCTGATGGGCTGATACTGAAAAATATTGTTACGAGAAATGATTATGGCCCGAGGGGCTGTTTTTATGAAAGGTTTTACTGATTTTTCAAACTATGATTTACTGAGAATTTTACTGAGATATACTGATATTGCACTTGTTTCAAAGGTTTTCTGGAAACTGATTTCGAGGTAGCTGTCCAGCGTCCACAGCTTCTCCATTTCCCTTCCTTATTTAGTCTTAGCATTTGATTCAGAGACATATATTATAGTTTTAGCAGAGTTAGATTTATTTATTCCTAGATGCTCATGACTATTGACTCCAGTTCTTGGGAGGTTGTTAGACTATTTTTTTTTGGGACGTTAAGACTTATTTATATAAATTTTGCTATGATTGCTTGATTATTATTAATTGTGAAATATTATAATTGAACAAAAGCGTAGTAAAGTGATGGTTGGCTAGCCTAGTTCCACGATAGGCGCCATTACAGCCTGTTAGGATTTGGGGCCGTGACAAGTTGGTATCGCAGCACTAGGTAACGTAGGACTCAACGGTCATGAGCAGGTTTAGTAGAGTCTTGCGGATCGGTACGGAGACGTCTATACTTATCTTCGAGAGGCTGCAGAACTTGTAGGAAACATCTCTATTTTCTTGAACTCTTTCGTGCCAATCTATTGATTCTTGAAATCTAAACTTACGTTGTTTCNTGTGGTAGAGGTAGGGTACCAGCTCAGGCAGCAGCCGGGGTGGTACCACAGGATCCCCCTATCGTTCAGGATCAGGTTCCCGCCGATGGTGCTCCAGCGGGACAAGCTCAGGCACCTGCAGTGCCTATTGTTATTCCGGGTCTTCAGGAGACCCTAGCTCAGTTATTGACGTTGTGTTCCAGTTTGGCCCAGGCAGTTGCTATGTCCACTACTGCCACTGCAGCTCAGGCTGGGGGAGGCAATCAGACTCCAGCTGCCCGTACACCTAAGCAGGTTGTACGGGGTATTCAGGCACCAGGAGCAGCCCCAGTTCAGCCGGTTGCTCCCGCTCAGGATTTTGTGGTCGCTGCTATGCCTGAGGATGAGCAGCGTAGGTTGGAAAGGTTCAGCAGACTTAAGCCTTCGACTTTCAGTGGCGAAGATGGTGAGGATGTCCAAGGTTTTCTTGATAAATGCCAGAGGATACTGCGTACTGCGAGTATTTTGGAGATCAGCGGGGTCTCGTTTGTTACATTTCAGTTTGCGGGTGCTGCTTTTACTTGGTGGGAGTCATTTGAAAGGCGTAGGCTAGTTGGTTCAGCACCTCTCACCTGGCAGCAGTTCTCCACGATCGTTTTGGAGAAATATGTCCTCAGTCCCAAAGAGAGGAGCATCGTAGGCAGTTTGAGCAGCTGCGCTAGGGGGAATTATCAGTTACCCAGTACGAGATGAGGTTTTCTGAGTTAGCCAGACATGCGTCTGAGATTGTCCCTACTGAGAGGGAGAGGATTAGGTTGTTTGTAGATGGTCTCTCGTATCAGCTTCGGATTTTAATGACCAGAGAGAGGGTGTCTGGAGT
>ML262656.1:693-43444 GCA_005239495.1 Nicotiana undulata
ACATTGGGGTTTTGAACCCCTCAGTTCCAAGGTTGAAGCCGTTACTTACCTCGAAACCGGCTCAACTCTACTCGGCCTGGCCCTTTCCTCGAGAATCGGCCTCCAAATGCTCCAAATCTATCAATAATCAATTACATGGCGTCACAATGTGCTAATGAACAATCCCCAAATCAAAATTTAGCAAAAATACCAAAATCCCGAATTTGGTCAAAACCCGGCTCTCGGGCCCACGTCCCGAAAGTCAGAAATTTCCACAACACATACCAAGAACACGAAAATCGGACCTCAAATGGTCCTCCAATTCCCCATTCTTCCTCCCTTAAACCCAAGCCCTAACCACCATTTTTCTACTTTTTTTACCCATGATTTCAACCTAAAATCGTTCTTAATGCACAACATAACGAGTTTTGAGTCCAAGAAACTTACCTCCTTGAAGAAACAACGAAATCCCTCTTCAAATGCCTTCAAAACCTCCAACCCGTGTGTAAAAATGGTGAAAGAGAACAAATTTCGCGAAGGCTGCCTTTTTATAGTTCTGCCCAGGCATTTCCGCAACAGCGGTACATTACTCGCACCTGCGACTCCGCAGGCGCGACATTTTAACCGCACCTGCGGAATTCACTTAAACGCCCAGGCTCCGCGCTTGCGATCGCTTTACCGCAACGGCGGGCCCGCAATGGCAACACATTGACCGCGCTTGCGATCCTTCACTTAACTCTCAGAGTCCGCGCCTGCGAACCCATCCCCCGCACCTGCGACCTCGCAGGTGCGACCTTTCTTCCGCCCTTGCGATGAATTTCTGCCCCTGCGCCTTCACTCTCGCACCTGCGATGTCCGCACCTGCGGCCCAAGCATCGCAGGTGCGATCACACCAGCAGTAGCAGCTTCAACTGCATTTCAAGTCACAATTCCTTCGTTTAACGTTCGAAATCAAACCCGAGCCCCTCGGGACCCAACCAATCTTACCAATATATCAAACATTGTTATTCAAAATTATTCGAGCCATTAAAACACCAAAAACAACATCAAAACCATAAATTCTCATCCGATTCAAGCCTATGATTCCCAAAAACTTCCGAAACACGCATTTGATCAAAAACCCAACCAAACCATCTCCAAATGACNGATCAAAATCTCGCCTATCCACCGGAATTCGCCAAAATACTAACTTCGCCAATTCAAGCCTTATTCTACACCGCGCATCCTAAAAATATTCTGAACACACTCCTAGGTCCCAAGTCACCTAACGAAGCTATCCGAACCATAAAATCTGCATTCTAAGTTCGTTCACCAATAAGTCAACTCCGGGTTGACTTTCCAACTCTAAAGCTCTTGTTAGAGACTAAGTGTCTCAATCCACTCTATTTTCACTCCGAACCCGAACCAACCAACCCCAATACTCCATGAACAATCTAACCGAGCTACTGCGTAACGACGAACCGGGTCGTTACAAGAAGTCACTTACCACTATCACCCAGGTGAAAATGTCCTCAAAAATCGCTTCTCCCGAGTTCCCAAAATAAAAAATGGTGAAAATAACATAAACCCTCGGAATTGAGTTTTTTTTAAAAGACTGCCCAGATGTTTGACTTATGCGCGATTGCGTACAATGAGTCGCGATCGCGGAGAGTTAAGGGACACGCACTTGGAATTCGTGCTATGCGATCACGGAACCATGATTGCGATCGCGAACCTTGTAAACCCAGACCTGTGCGATCGCGTCCAAGGTCATGCGACCGTGAAGAATACAAGTCCTTACCTCCAGCTGCCTAAGGGGATTTAGTGCGATCGCGACTTAGGGAATGCGATAGCGGAGGCTTAACAACTTTAGCTTTGCGATCGCGGACCTCTTCTTGCGATCGCATAGAACAATCATAGACCTTCCTAGATTTACCTTACGCGATCGCGGAGTAGCCCTTGCGATCGCAGAGAACAAAACAGTGCTGTTGAAAAACCAGAAAAACCAGCTAAGTCTATTAGGCCAAGAATGCCCGTTTGAACACCCGAAACACACCCGAGTCCCCCGGGACTTCAACCAAAACCGCCAACTGACCCTAATACTCCTTCAAACCTGGCCGACCCTTAAAAATACGTCTCATAACATCAAAATCATCAAATATGCATAAATTCAAGCCTAAGAACTTATGAAATTTCTAAAATTCACATTCGATTCCGAAACATGTCTAAACTTATCCGAATGACCTCAAATTTTGCACACATGTCATAAATGACATTACGGACATGCTGTCGCTTTCAGAATTCCATTCTGATTCCGATATCAAAATTTCACCTATCAGCCGAAATCGCCGAAATTCTAACTTTCGCCAATTCAAGCCTAAATCTACAACCGACCTCGAAAACACATTCCAAACACGCTCCTAACCCTGAAATCACCCAACGGAGATAACAGAGTCAAGGAATTCCATTTCGGATCCATCTTCACATAGTTCTAGTTATGACCTGATTTTAAAAGCTAAAATCCATATTTAAGGACTATGTGTCCAAAATCACTCCGAATTTCACCACCCAATGCTCCGGCAAGTTTCAATAGCATAAATAGACATGGGAGACATAGTTATTAGGGGATCGGGGCACTAAATCTCAAAACGACCGACCGGGTCGTTACAATTTCATTGCCATTGTCTTCGTCTTCTTAGTCAACATATTGTACGCATCCGTCCGGACCGAGGGCATCATAACCTAGGACCGGTTGACACATATTTCTTATATTTCATCAATATCATCAATAAGACCACTCACTTGATTTCTACACCAATAACTCGTACGTCCAATGTCTGCGGTAGAAACTTAGGTAGACCCTCCCACTCGACAACTGTTGGAAATATAGGATAATCATTGTCTCTATGAAATTTTTCGTTTTCTAATAAATTCCAATACTGATTCTCCGTTCCTTGCAGGTAGTTATAATCATCTAGTGCATGATGAATGGCTAGTGCCTTTTCCATCTCCTATATCTCATTCAACAAATGCTGAATCACTTTTGGTTCATCTTTGTGTGTGTTTGTTTGGAAGGTTGCAGACAGTTCTTGTGGTACAAGTAGCTCATGTCAATGACATAGTACTTCATAATCACACATATTTGAGTAACAGGGATCCCATTGTAGTTTTTCACCCAAATTCGCATAATTTCCGACTTTGTAGAATGCGCTTCTCTCTCAATAATGTGCTTTGCTGAGATCAGTGTATATATTGATAGGCTTATTTTTCAAGGGACGTAGAACACCATACCACTTGTCATCAACCAAATCAGTATAGCAACCTAGCATGTTTTTTTCAAGGTAGGGATAAATTGTGTTAAGACGTGTTCCATGTGGATATGTTGAACTACGTTCACCTTTTTGCCTCTTCTTAAACAACTTATTAAATGTTAAAGGCATTTCTCTAATGCATGTTGTAATGGCTCATGAAATGGTTTTGAATACTGGAATGTTGGTTCAACTTAAAAAGAAGTAAACTGCACGAACCTTGTATGTTAAACATATCGCATCACCAATATGCGTTATGTATATTGTCATGCCGACCTAAAAAAGCTGCATCACCTTGTATTGTAAAGAATTATTAGCACGTGAAACATAACGCATCACCAATATGCATTATGTTTATTGCCATGTCGACCTTGTTATACCTCATTTTAACAAGGGTCAAACTAGAGTATAACATATTGGTGATCCCGAAGGTTTAATTGATTAAGAGAGTCGCCACCTAATTATTTTAACGGTGAATTAGGACACCAATTTTAACTAAGTAGTGCTTAAAGTTAACTCTGTTTTATGATCCGCCTAACCTTGAGATTATAGGTAAGGGTTTTAATTAATCATATAGGGAAGGCTGTGAAGGCACGCTATATAATCCGTTAATTACGGTTAACCGACCAAACTTAGATTAATAAATTTTAAAACTAGGTGATAAACATATGTAAAGAAAAACGATTATCAATTAGAAAATACAAGTATAATAGCGTTATGTTGAAGAAGTGAGTCATTACAAAACTATCCATGATAAAAAAAATAATAATTACTTGATGTAAACAATTTGCACATTAACTTTTATACTCTAGGCTTTTCATAAGAAACCAAAAGTTTGTCATGAAATTACTTGATTTAAAGAAGCGAGTTAAACACGAGAACTTAATCTTCCTAAGCTTTTGCTATTAAAGTCACGTTTCCAGTTTTGAGCTCATAAGGAGCATAAAAAAACTGAACACTTGTAAAGCTGCAGTATAAAATATTTTGAGTATAATGAATCTTCAAGGTAGCTAATTTTTAAAGTTGTAGTATAGTCGGATAATTCCATATTTTACCTCAACATAGAAGATTCCAAAACAAGATTAGTTTTACTTAAGCGGCAACTCTCAAATGTAAAAACAAATCTAGTCTTGAGGTAAACCCAAAATACACAAATAACTTAACAATCATAAAAATATTAGACAAGAATAGAGTGGCAAAGGGATTAAAATAAGAAAGACGTCATAGGCGTCCCAAGCGTTTCACTTGTTTTCTTGCTATCGGGTGCACTCTAAGGAGGATGCCATGTGATGACTCCAAGGTTTGCTCCAACTTTTGCAGTGCAGTGAACAGGGGCGAGAGTCAAGGGACTATCTCAGGCCTCGAATCTGTTAACCCGAAAGGCGACAAATCACCAAAAAGAAAAAAAAATGAAAAGTATTGCTAGGAGCAACAGAGGCAGAGAAGTAAAAAGCAAGCACCATTTTAGGTGAAAGTGGGCGGCTGAACACTTCAAATTTGAGATGAAAGAGGGGCGGCCAACCTCTCAACTTTGGGTAAAGGAGGCTGAAACTCAAGATTTTAGGGAGGGAGTTCCATCGGCGGCTCCAGCCCTCGTCCGAAATTCCTTTCAAAGAGAAATATTTATAGGTTGATTTCTAAGGTTCTTGATTTGGGAGGGATTTTGAAATTGAGGGAAAGCTATAGAAAACGTTTGAAATTTGAACGTTAATGTTTGTAGAAAATTAATTGAGGCACAAAACCTCTTGTTCAAAATGGTAATGGCAAGTTCTGCCATGGCTGAGCAAAGATAGAATTTTTGAAGAAGAGGAAAGAAGAAGAAAACGCGTCTAGAGAGTGAGAGAAAAGGAAAGGAGAGAGAGAGAATAGGAATTAGGGTTAGGAAAAGATATTATGATTGATGGGATAAATATGGGTTATTGGATTAAAATAACGGATGGCTGAAATTAGGCTTAGGATAAAACAAGTAAAAATAAAGAAAAATACATATAATTCTCTAGAAGGTGTGGGGTCAGAGTGTGGAGGGGTTAGGAGGGCGTGTGCTGGGCGTGTGTTTTTGGTTGTTGGGAGCCCAGGTGTCGCTGACATGGATCTTATGTGGCGCCTAAATGGAGGTAGAATAGATTAGATGTGCTAGTATAGTGGGTCATATTGGGCTAATTTAGCCGAAATATGGGCCTAAAATAGTCCTGAAATTCCTTTCTTCTTAGTATTTCTTTGGGCTTCTAACTTTGATAAAATATTTTATTAACTATATTATATAATACTATGTATATTAGCATATAAATATCCACTACACTAATTGATAAGTATAAAACTCTAATGTTTTTGGAACCAATATTTATAAAACGTAAGATTGAAGAAACATTACTTTTTAACTAAATAAAGGAAAATGATATGCTTTTCCCACAAAAGGCGATAAGAACGGATGAACGAATGAATGAATGAATGAATAATGATAATAATTATAATAGTCATAATAATAATATTAATAACAATAATAATAAAAATAATAGTAACAATAATGGTAGTAGCAGTAGTAACATTAATAATACTAGTAATAATGATATTAAGTAAATAATAATAATAATTACGTCTAATTTGTGCTAAAAATGGTAAAATAAATATTCTTACATTATCAGCGGTATTAGAAGCTTAAAGAAATAGCTTGGAAGAAAGGAGGGACAAAATTGGATGTCAACAACTATCCCTTTTTGAATGAAGACGATGTAAGAGTTTACGGGCAAAGAATATTGACTTAGTAGCCAATTTTGTCCCGATCAAGGTTGAAATGGGACAAAGGGGACATAAAAAAATGATTGTGGCCGAACTCTGGTTTCGAGTTGCCTACATATCTAGGGTTTCACGAGAATCAGTTCATATGTAGTTCAAGATTTATGATACCTCTGAGTAGGACTCAACGAGTGATACTGATCCTAAAAATGTTGCCCCAATGTCAGATTATGGAGACACCGGGTATTAACACTGGGTTGGTCATGATAGAGAAAGATGTTTGAAATAAAGATTTTGATTAGAAATTTTTGAGAGCGAGGCCGAGCGGAGTTCGAAGTAGATCCTTGACCTTTGTTGGAGAGTTTGGTATTACTCCCTAACAAGCTGCCCCAGTTCACTGCTAAGATATAGTTCCACGTTGCGCTATATTGCCTGCAAAGCTTAACAACGCTAAAAATATTTGTTAGAAAATAAGATGCAATAGGGCATAAAAATAATTTTATGAAAATAATATTTATGCGACAATTCATATGAAAGCGAACTTTTTGTGCAAACATATACAAATATAATCGTATGGTGACATATTTCATGGTCGACAATGGCACATGAAAGTTTAGTTTATAAAGATAAATGCATTTGGCAATGACTTATGAAGGATAAAATGTTTCAGAAATGCTTATGCAATTGTGACCACTTGGGTCGAAATAAATTAATGTCCTTTTTTAGGAAGGATTAACCTCTATGTCCTATTTGAAGGCGGACGATCATGATATGTTCCATTCGAGGGTGGTTAACCCAAAATATCCTATTTGTGGGCGGATGGACCCGATATATCCTATTCGAGGTCGGATAGACCCGATATATCCTATTTTAGGGCGGATAGACCCATACATCCCATTTGAGGGCGGATAGACCTGATATATCCTATTTGAGGGCGGATAGACCCGATATATCCTATTTGAGGGCGGATAGACCTGATATATCCTATTTGAAGGTGGATAGACCCGATATATCCTATTTGAGGGCGGAAAGACCCGATATATCCTATTTGAGGGCGGATAGACTCGATATATCCTACTTGAGGGCGGATGAACCCAAAATATCCTATTTGAGGGCGGATAGACCCGATATATCCTATTTGAGGATGGATAGACCCGATATCCTATTTGAGGGCGGATAGACCCGATATCTCCTATTTGAGGGAGGATAGACCCGATATATCATATTTATAGGTGGATAGACCTGATATGTCATATTTGAAGGTGGAAAAGCCTGACATGTGGTGCATGATTTGAAATTACAAATATTGATGCAGTGAAAACAACTTGATACAGTGCAGAGATCTTGATATGGTGCCCATCTTGTAGTGGTAATTCATGGTGCGATGGAAAAATTTGTGATGACCCAAAAGGTCATCCTATATATTTCTAGTTAAATCTGTGTTCCGAGGTCATGAGCTCTTCTTTCCATCTCACCTCGATTTGCATGCGCATCCCGGGTGTGTAGCCGGGAAGCCGTTATGTGAAAAACTGATGAAAATGATATTTTTATGTTAAAATTTGAGTAAAGTTGACTTTGGTCAATATTTATGGTAAACGGACCCCGACCCGTGATTTGACAGCCCAAGAGGGTCAATAGGAAAATATGAGACTTGGGCGTGTACATGAAATCAAATTCCGAGGTCCCAAGTCCGAGAAATGAATTTTTAAAGAAAATTATTTTCTGAAAAATATAAAGATTTTTGAAAATGAAATTATATGTGAAACCTATGATATCGGGCCCGTATTATGGTTCCTGAGCCCGGTACAGGTTCGATATGATTTATATGTGTTATTTGTGAAGTTTCGTGAGAAACGGACTCCGTTTGACGTGATTCGGACCTTAAATGCAAAATTTGAAAGTTTAAGAAGTTTTGAAGTATTTCATTGATTTTGAGGTTTAATTCGTTATTTTTGATGTTATTTTGGTGGTTTAATTACATGAATAAGCCCGTAGGATGTTTTTGACGTTGTGTGCATAATTGGTTTTGAGCCCTAAGGGCTCGGGTGAGTTTCGGGTAAGTATCGGAGTGCAAAAACATAGGAAAAATCTGGTGTAAAGTGCATTTTCTGGTGTCTGGTGTTTAACACTATGCGATCACATAGGTATAGCT
Organism: Nicotiana undulata; assembly: GCA_005239495.1. NCBI lineage: Eukaryota > Viridiplantae > Streptophyta > Magnoliopsida > Solanales > Solanaceae > Nicotiana > Nicotiana undulata. The sequence continues at coordinate 8,845 of ML262656.1, forward strand.
GCGATCGCATAGCAGTGTGAGTGGGGGAGAAACTGTTACACTGGCACACACTTAGTGGTGGTTTTGGGATTTTGGGTTTGTACATATATGTGCTTGTATGTTTAGCTCGCGCTTCTTCATAGCTATTGTATCTACCGCCGAGTTATTACCTTTCGATATCATGACTTAACTTGTTAAAATCGGTAAATGGGTGAATTATTGAATCAAGAAAAGAGAAGCACTTAGTGAAATTTATGTGTTCTTGCCTAACCCCGTCGTTTGGCGCCATCAGGACCTGGATTAGGATTCTGGGTTGTGACAACGTCGTATCAGAGCTCTAGGTTCACGTAAGTCTCACGAGTCACAGGCAGGCCCAGTAGAGTCTTGCAGATCGATACGGAGACGTCTGTACTTATCTTTAGGAGGCTATGGGTGTTAGGAAATTTCCCTTTATTCATATCCTGTCATGCAATCTATGATGTACTCAAGCTTACTCTTCTATTCTCGCACAGATGGTGAGGACGCGTGCATCCGATGTTCCTGGTCCGGGAGATATCGCTGCCCCCGCCGCTCGAGGTCGTGGTAGAGGCAGGGGTAGAGCACCTGCTCGAGGTAGGGGACGAGGGCGCCCCAGAGCTATACCAGTGGCACCACCAGAGGACCCTATTATAGAGGAACAGGGTGAGGTGCCTCCAATAGCACTTGCTCCAGCGGATTTCATGACGGGGCCAGGCTTCCAGGAGGTCATGGGTTGTATGCTGAGATTCATGGAAACTATGTCCCAGGCTGGTTTATTTCCAGCCGACCCTGCTACTTCTCAGGTGGGAGGGGGAGTCCAGACCCCTACCGCTCAGGCCACAGGTCAGGCAGTAGCAACAACAACACTTCATACCTCGGGTACACCGCCCGTGGGTGGGGTTCAACCCGTAGTAGCAGCCCCAAAGCCCAGGCCAGTTGCAGAGGGTGACCAGCAGAAGATGTTGGATAGATGGACCCGACTTCGCCCTCCAATCTTCGAGGGTGAGCGGGGTGAGGATGCCCAGGATTTCATCGATAGGTGTAGGGACAGACTGCACAACATGGAGAGGATTTCACCACATTTCAGTTGGAGGGAAGAGCTCGCAGGTGGTGGTAGTCATATATTCTCAGCAGACCAGCAGATTCTCCTCCTGTCACTTGGGATCGATTCGTGCAGGTGTTTCTAGACAGATATATTCCATCTTTTGAGAGGGCAGAGTTGCGGTGTTAGTTTGAGAAGCTAGAGCAGGGGCCGATGACAGTGACAAATTGTGAGGCTAGATTTTCAGAGTTGTCACGCCATGCACTTATGATATTGCCTATCGATGCCGAGAGAGTGTGGCGGTTTGTGGCCGGGTTACAGTCAGGTATTAGGGCCACTATGGCCCGAGAGGTGGAGATAGGTACTCCTTACCAGCTTGTAGTCGAGATAGCTCGACAAATCGAGGGCTATCGGTTGAGGTGCAAGGAACATGGTCAGCAGGACAATAGGGCTAGGTTCTCAGGGGATTTTAGGGATGCTCCGGCTATGAGCAGAGGTCAGTTTGGGGGTGGTCAGTCCAGCAGGCTTCCATATTCAGCACCTCCACTACCTCCTTGAGGTGGTCCAGCGAGGCCTCCGTTCAGTGCCATTCCAGAGCATTCCTATCGTCCTCCAGCCACTTAGGGTTCACCCAGTGGTTTCTACAGTCGCCAGAGATCCTCCGGTTCTTATTTCAGTGCTATGCCCAAGGGTCCACATCGCTTCCTGGCTATTCAGGGTCTTCCTCTTCGGGGCAGCAGACTATGGTACCTAGAGGTTGCTTTGAGTGTGGAGATCTAGGTCATATGCAGAGATAGTGTCCCAGGCTTCGGGGCAAGGCAGTGCAACATTGTTATCAGCCTATGGGTCTAGCACCAGCAGTCCGGCCACCTAGAGGTGGAGGACAGGTCGGCAGGGGTCGTCCTAGAGGGGGAGGCCAGTCAGGGGGAGGTCAGTTAGTTCCTATTCACTCTGGGGGAGTTAAGTCTTTAGGAGCCTCACCCAGATTTTATGCCATTCTGGCCAGATTAGATGCAGTGGCCTCAGACGTCGTAATCACATGTATTATCTCAGTATGTGGTAGGGAGGCTTCGGTACTATTTGATCCAGGATCCACGTATTCATATGTTTCAATACTATTTGCTCATTTTCTGGATGTTCCTCGTGAGTCCTTGGGTTCTCCTATATATGTGTCCACTCCTATGGGCGATTCTGTGGTGGTAGACGGGGTCTATCGGTCTTGTGTGATCACTTTCTGTGGTTTCGATACCAAAGCAGATCTTTTATTGCTCGATATGATTGATTTTGAGGTTAACCTAGGCATGGATTGGCTATCTCTTTATCATGCTGTGTTAGATTGCCATGCCAAGACATCCACTTTAGCCATGCCTAAGTCTCCTAGGCTAGAGTGGAGAGGTTTTTCAGTTAGTGCATCGAGCCGATTCATTTCCTTCATGAAGGCTCAACATATGGTCGAGAAGGGTTGTTTGGCTTACCTTGCTTATGTGCGGGACACCACCGCCGAGTTTTCGACCATTGATTCAGTGCCGGTGGTATGAGAGTTTTCAGACATATTTCCTTCAGATCTTCCAAGCATGCCTCCAGATCGAGATATTGATTTCTGTATTGATTTAGCTCAGAATAATCAGCCTATTTCCATTCCCCCGTATCGTATGGCTACTAAGGAGTTGAAAGAGTTAAAGGAGCAACATGAAGAGTTGTTGGCTAAAGGGGTTCATCAGGCCGAGTGTGTCATCGTGGGGTGCTCCATTCCTATTTATGAAGAAGAAGAATGGGTCTTTGCGGATGTGTATTGATTAACACCAGCTGAATAAGGTTACTATTAATAATAAGTATCCTCTGCTGCGCATCGATGATTTATTTGACCAGTTGCGGGGTGCTTGTGTGTTTTTCAAGATTGATTTGAGATCGGGTTATCATCAGTTGAAGATTCGAGCTTCAGATGTTCCGAAGAGTGCATTTCATACCAGATATGACCATTATGAGTTCCTGGTGATGTCCTTTGGTTTAACTAATGCCCCAGTCGCATTTATGGACTTGATGAATAGGGTATTCATGCCGTATATTGATTCCTTCATCATCGTCTTCATTGATGACATCTTGATTTATTCGCGGAGCCTGGGTGAGCATGAGCAACATTTGAGAGTTGTGCTCCATACCTTGCGGGAACGAAAGCTGTGTGCTAAGTTCTCCAAGTGCGAGTTCTGGTTTGATTCCGTGGAATTTTTGGGGCATGTGGTATCCGGAGAAGGTATCAAGGTTGATCCTCAGAAGATTGAGGCGGTTCAGAGTTGGCCGCGTCCTACTTCAGCTTCAGAAACCAGGAGTCTTGGGCCTAACAGGCTATTATCGCCAATTCGTGGAAGGGTTCTCTTCGATTGCAGCTCCATTGACTAGATTGACTCAGAAGAATGACCCGTTTCGGTGGTCTGACGAGTGTGAGGAGAGCTTTCAGAAGCTCAAGTCAGCATTGACATTAGCACCAGTTCTGACGTTGCGTTCCGGTTCTGGGATGTATACTGTGTATTGCGACTCTTCACGCATCGGGTTGGGATGTGTGTTAATGCAGGGCGAGAGAGTTATTGCTTATGCTTCGCGTCAGCTGAAGGCTCATGAGAAGAATTACCCTGTGCACGACTTGGAGTTGGCAGCGATTGTTCATGCTTTTAAAATTTGGAGGCACTACCTGTATGGTGTGACTTGTGAGGTTTATACAGACCACCGCATTTTGCATCACTTATTCAAGAAGAGGGATCTTAACTTGAGGTAGCGCAAGTGGCTTGAGTTGTTGAAATATTATGATATTACTATTCTTTATCATCCGTGCAAGGAAAATGTGGTGGCAGATGCCTTGAGCAGGAGGGCGGAGAGTATGGGTAGCTTGGCCTACATTGCAGCAGAGGAGAGACCTCTAGCCTTAGACGTTCAGTCTTTGGCTAATCGCCTTGTGAGATTAGATCTTTCGGAGTCTCTTCGAGTTCTAGACCATGTGGTTGCTCAGTCTTTGTTACTAGGAGAGATTAAGGCCCGACAGTTTGATGATCCGTTCTTAGCAGAGCTTCGGGAGACGGTGGTCCAGGGCAGGGCCAAGGAGGTTACTTTGGGTGAGGATGGTGTTTTGAGGCTCCAGGGCCGTTTATGTGTTCCTAATATTGATGGCCTGAGGAAGAGAATTCTAGAAGAGGCCCACAGTTCTCGGTATTCTGTTCATCCGGGTGCGACGAAGATGTACCGTGATTTGAAGCAGCACTACTGGTGGAGGCGGATGAAGAAAGACATTGTACAGTATGTGTCTAGGTGCCTCAATTGCCAGCAGGTTAAATGCGAGCATCAGAGGCCGGGAGACCTACTTCAGCAGATGCCCACTCCTGAGTGGAAATGAGAGCGCATCACTATGGACTTCGTGGTTGGGTTGCCGCGGACTTTGCGGAAGGTGGACGCAGTTTGGGTCATTGTGGATAGATTGACCAAATCTCACGCATTTTATTCCGGTGGCCACTACTTACACTTCAAAGAGGCTGTCCCAGATTTATATTCGGGAGATAGTCCGGTTGCACGGTGTGCCAGTGTCTATTATATCAGATCGAGGTCCTCAGTTCACCTCGCACTTCTAGAGAGCATTGCACAGTGATATGGGAACTCAGATAGATCTCAGCTCAGCATTTCACCCCCAGACTGATGGCCAGTCGGAGCGTACGGTTCAGACATTAGAGGATATGCTCAGGGCATGTGTGCTTGATTTTGGGGGTTAGTGGGACCAGTTCTTGCCTTTGGCGGAGTTTGCGTACAATAATAGTTATCAGTCCAGCATCGAGATGGCTCGATTTGAGGCTTTGTGTGGTCGGCGGTGTCATTCTCCTATCGGGTGGTTTGAGACTGGCGAGGCTAAGTTATATGGCACAGATCTGGTGAGAGATGCCTTGGAGAGGGTGAAGATAATTCAGGAGAGGCTCCGCACGGTTCAGTCCAGACAGAAGAGTTACGCGGATCAGAGGGCGTGTGATGTAGCATTTATGGAGGGAGATAAAGTTCTGCTGAAGGTTTTGTCGATGAAGGGCATTATGAGATTCGGGAAGAAGGGCAAGCTGACCCCCAGGTTTATAAGCCCTTTCGAGGTGTTGAGGCGAGTCAGGGAGGTTTCTTATGAGCTTGCTTTACCTCCCTCCTTATCAGGAGTTCATCCAGTATTTCATGTATCCATGCTCCGGAGATATCATGCCGATTTCTCTCTCGTGGTTGATTTAAGCACTATTCAGTTAAATGAGAAGTTTGGCTTCGAGGAGGAGCCAGTTGCTATTATTGATAGGCAGGACCGCCAGTTGAGGTCTAAGAGAGTTTCTACCGTGAAGGTCTAAGAGAGTTTCTACCGTGAAGGTCCAGTGGAGGAGTCCGAGGAGGACATGCGGAGCAGGTATCCGCAGCTATTCAACACTTCAGTTACGATTCTATGTCCGTTCGAGGAAGAACTTTTGTTTTAGAGGGGGAGATTGTGATGACCTAAGAGGTCATCTTATGTAAATTTAATTATGATTGTGTTCCGAGGCCCGAAAAGCCTCCGTTAATCTCAACCCGATGTGCGTGCGAAGCCCGGGCGCGTAGCCGGGAAGCCTTTATGTGGAAACTTGATAAAGAGTTGAATTGATGATAATTAATTGAATAAAGTTGACTTTGGTCAACGTGTTTGGTAAACGGACCCGGACCCGTAATCTGGCAGTCCCGGAAGGTCCGTAGGAAAATATGGGACTTGGGTGTATGCCCGGAATCGAATTCCAAGGACCCAAGTCCGGGGAAATGAATTTTTAAAGAAATTTGTTTTCTTAAAATAATAAAGGCTTATGAAAATGAACCTCGATGTGAAACCTTTGTTGCCGAGCCCGTATTATGGTTCCGGAGTCCAGAACAGGTTCAATATGTGTTATTTAAGTTATCTGTGAAATTTGGTAAGGAACGGACTTGATTTGACGGGTTTCGAATCAAAAATGGGAAATTGAGAGTTAATGAAGTTTGAGGATTTTCATAGAATTTGAAATTTGGTTTGGAACGTGATTTATGTTACCAAGGTCCGAATGAAATTCCGGGATCGGGAATAGTTCCGTTATGTCATTCATGACTTGTCTGCAAAATTTGGGGTCATTCCGAGTAGTATAGGTCGGTCTGGCGCGTTGTTATAGCAATCAAGAACTTAGAAATCCTTAAGTTTGATCCTAGGGGTTTTGAGGGATGAGTTTTAGATTTAGCGTTATTTTGGGTGTTCCAAAGGCTCGAGCGAGTCCGTATTATGTGTTAGAACTTGTTGGTATATTTAGATGGGGGCTCGGGTGGGCCCAGGTGCCTTCCGGTCCCCATACGAGGCCAAAAACCAGCTGAAGATGCAGCTGGTGCACCTGATCTGGTGTGACCGCAGGTGCGGTTGCCCAGCCGCAGGTACGGGACCGCTCCTGCGGTCCCAGCCTCGCAGGTGCGAAGGTTCCTCAGGTGCGGTTCCTTTTCCACAGGAGCGAAACCGCAGGTGCGGTCTCCGGCTCCGCAGGTGCGACCCCAGCCCCTCTTGCCCAAGTCCGCAGGTGCAAGACCGCAAGTGCAGTCCTCGAGCCGTAGGTGCGGAACCCCTGTAGGCCAGGCAGTGAAATTTCATTTAAACACGAGAGTTAAGTCATTTATTCCATTTCCATCTTCTTCCTTGTGTTATTTGAGAGCTTCCAAGAGGGCCTTCAACCTAGTACTTGAGGTAAGTAAATTCCCTATCTAACACTAGTTTCAAACATCAATTGTTAGTTAAATTCCCTACTAAATTATCAAAAATCATGGAATTAGGTAGTAATTTTAGGGCTCTTGAGGATTTTTTTGATTATCCGTTTTAGGCCATGAATAGAAATCACACATTAATGATCCTTAGGCTATGGGTGAGTGATCCCTTCGTGAATTTTCAGAATTTGAACATGCGGAACCGGGGTTGGAATTTGAGAACTTTTCAAGAATAGCGATTTTATTGAATAACTAAGATAATTTTCCACATTATGCATGCATTGATTTAATTGTACACCTTTTGGCTAGTTGCGAGTCCTCGGGTGTAGAGTTCGGAGTTTTGGGCGCAATTGTGGTCCGAGGGGTAGATTCTGCACGAGGTGAGTCTCCTTTCTAACCTTGTAAGAGGGAATTGTCCCAAGAGGTGATGTCTATGCTATGTGTAAATTGTTTGGGGGCTATGTGCGCACCAAGTGACGAGAGTCCGCACGTAGCGGCTATCATTGCTATGTCCGGGTAGTTAGGCCCACATCATGCCTTATATGCTTCCTTGTAATGCTTTATATGATTCCTTGTAACGCCATATGTACTATGAGATCATGTTATGTATAGTATTGTTCCTCTGAGGCTTTATGGAAATTGTTGAATTGAAAGGAATTTGTTATGGAAAGTAAGTTTTACAAGTTATTGTATGTGCATGTGACCGCTTCGCAATTTACATTCCGCGAGCCATGTGTTATTTACCCCACTCTCATTGGAGCGGGCCGTACGCCACAGCGGATTGAAAGCTTCACTCTTGGGACGGGCCGGTCGATCCCTGACAGTGCACAAAGATGATATAATTAATAATGCCCTTTTGGTACTGTCCGTTCGATCCTCGTCAGTGCATGGACGAAGTTGTACTATGTTATGATATGGTTACATTGAAAGATGCACTTTTGGGACGGGCCGATCGATCCTCGGTAGTGCGTAGACATGATTATGGTAAGCATGCACTTTTGGGACGGGTCGATCGATCCCCGGCAGTGCATAGCTATTTTTCCTTATGACTCCGGCCGGTTGTCTTATTCCTGTGTGCGCATAATTATTTTGCATTGTTTCATGGATGTTGACTTGTGTGAGATATTTTGGGGGAAAGAAAGTGGCCATTGTTACTGTTCCAGTATTTTCTTAGATTTCTGTGTTTTGTACATAATTGCTACTCACTGTCTTACATGCCTACTGCTTCTATTTTATCATTGTTATATCATACTGTTGGACCTTAGTGAGTGTCAAGTCGACCTCTCGTCACTACTTCTTCGAGATTAGACGGGATACTCACTAGGTACATATTTATTTAATATGTACTCATGCTGCACTTCTGTACTTAACTGTACAGGTTCTGAGGCTGGTGCACCTGATTATCAGACCAGATCTAGATAGTGACCGTAGCGGATTTGACTTCACGGTGAGCTGCTTCCTCTGGTGATCCCCAACATCACTATGGAGTTTCATTTACTTTTGTTTCCCATCTATTCATGCAGACAGCGGGATTGTATATATTATTATCCTTTGTATATTCCTTTAGTATGCCCATGACACTCGTGACACTAGTTCGTGGCACACACGTAGTGGTGGTTTTAGGATTTTGGGTTTGTATATAAATGTTCTTGTATGTATAGCTCACGCTTCTTCATAGCTATTGTATCTACCGCCGAGTTATTACCTTTCAATATCATAACTTAACTTGTTAAAATTGGTAAATGGGTGAATTATTGAATCAAGTAAAGAGAAGAACTTAGTGAAATTTACGTTGGCTTGCCCAACCCCGTTGTTGGGCGCCATCACGACCTGGATTAGGATTCTGGGTCGTGACAATAGGTGAGGTGACGAGTACCTATGCATTGTTGTCAAGCATTCCCGTGAGTCGGCCTTTATGATATATGTGTTTTTCTTCGTTATTTACTGTGTTATGAAGTAGATTTCATTTTGGAGGTTATTCAATTGTTGGAAATACCACGTCGTGAACACTGGTTATTAATTGCTCGTTTGAGGATTATTTTGTTAAGTTTTACACTTGAGCGAGATTGGTTATAGCTGTGTCCCTTGGCGGGACGGTAATTGTTTCTACTGTTGTTCCTTCGCCGGGATGTTGTGATTATGATACATGTTATTTATTTTCCTTGCCAAACTGTTGTTCATGATATTGTTTGGGTGAGGAAGAGTGTAAAACACGAAGAGTGATGCCGTGTATTTATTTGTTGCATTGTGAGGATGAGAGTGTAAAGGACAAAGGGTGATGCCGTGTCATGATTTAATATTCAAAAGCACGAAGAATAATGTCGTGCCGTTTTATTTATTCATTGCATTGTGAGGATGAGAGTAAAAGAATGAAGGGTGATGCCGTGTATTTATTTACTTGTTTTGGTGAGGATGAGAGTAAAAGCACGAAGGGTGATGCCGTGCACTTGTTTTGGTGAGGATGAGAGTAAAGCATGAAGGGTGATGTCGTGTACTTGTTTGTTCTACGTGTTTACTTCTGGTGCTATTTTTGATACTTAGGTTGTTGCTTCGTTCTGTGATTCAGTAATTGTTTTCCCCTTGTCTCCAACATGTTCTCCCCCATTTTACACCTAACTATTCATTTTCCTGCCGTTATTCCTGTTATATATATTATTGAATTGCACAGGTGTTTATTAATTGTCGTGTCCTAGCCTCGTCACTACTTCGCCGAGGTTAGGCTCGGCACTTACTTAGTATATGGGATCGGTTGTACTGATGCTACACCTCCACTTCTTTATGTTGTGCAGATTTTGGTACCGGACCAAGTGGACACTGATCGAGGGAGTATCCTTCAGTCCACCATAGACACTGAGGTAGACCTGCATGCATCTGCAGGACTTGGCGTCCCCTTCCTTATTCCACTTCATTTTTGATTTTTGTACTTAAAAAACATATGTATTTATTTCAGACTATTTTGTGTACTATTCTTAGACGGTCCGTGAGTTGTGACTCCAAAGATCCGGGTTGGCTAAATTAAGTATTTTGTTAAGTTGTGGATTTAGTTATGTACCTTCTTCTGTTCTTATTTTTAAGTTGTTATTTATGGAAGGTTGACCTTTACCTGTTATTAATTAATATTAATGGTTTTAAGTGAATATGATTAAACATGTTGGCTTGTCTAGAGGGTTCAACGTTAGACGCCATCACGATCCCGATCATGGGAATTTTGGGTCGTGACAAGTTGGTATCAGAGCACTAGGTTGCTTAGGTCTCACATTTCACAGACAAACATGGTAGAGTCTGAGAGATCGGTACGGAGACGTCTGTACTTATTCACCAGAGGCTGCAAAGTTAGGAATAATTTCACATATATTCTTCTCTATCGTGCGATTTGAATTCTAAATACTAATTGAGTTTCTATTCTATTCTCTCGTAGATGGCGAGAACGCGTGTTTCCTCATCTAACGATCATCAACCCGATCCTCCAGTTGCAGCTCCTACGAAGGGGCCGAGGACGAGGACGAGGCCGTGCTAGTGGCCGAGGTAGAGGCAGTGCTCAGCCCAGAGCAGCATCCCAAGTAGAGGACCCACTAATAGATTTTTCCAGTGAGGTTCCTGCTCAGACCGTTCCAGTTGGACCAGCTCAGGTCCTAGAGGGGTTCATTGCCACCCCAGTACTTCAGGACACTCTAGTCCGCTTAGTGGGCCTTATGGAAAGCGTGGCTCAGGACGATCTTCTTCCTACAACACCAGCCGTCTCTTAGTGTGGGGGAGGGGCCCAGAGTCCTGCTACCCACACACTAGAGCAGTTGGATTCTCACTTCCAGACTCCAGAACTTCATACAGCTGGAGCGGCGCAGCCGGGTATTGTGGCACATGCAGTTGAGGGGGAAGCTATTTCTGCCGATGCTTTGTGAAGATTGGATCGGTTCACCAAGCTATTTCCTACTACTTTTACTGGTGCACCATCAGAGGATCCCCAGGATTACTTGGACAATTTCTATGAGGTTCTTCGAAACATGGGGATCGTAGAGACCAATGGGGTCGATTTTGCTACATTCCGTATTTCTGGTACCGCCAAGACTTGGTGGAGGGATTTCTACTTGACTAGGCCAGTTGGATCTTCGCTTTTGTCTTGGGCTCAGTTCTATGAGTTGTTCTTGGAGAAGTTTCTACCAGTTACGTAGAGAGAGGAGCTTCTGAGGCAGTTTGAGCGTCTACAACAGGGCTCTATGACAGTTACCCAGTACAAGACAATGTTTATCACTTTGGCCCGACATGTTATCATGATACTCCCCACCGATCGAGAGAGGGAGAGGAGGTTTATTGAGGGGCTAGCTCAGCCTATTAGACTTCAGATGGCCAGGGAGTCAGGTACCGATATTTCATTCCAGGAGGTGACCAATATGGCCTGACGCATTGAGATGGTCTTGTCACAGGGGAGTGGTTAGGGGTCTGACAAGAGACCTCGTCATTTCGGCCGATTCAGTGGTGCCTCATCTGGAGGCAGAGATTCTTTTGGTAGAGGTCATCCTCCTAGACCATACCAGTCGGCACTTCAGGTATCCTGCAGTGCACCACCAGCTCCTATCAATGCACCACCAGTTCCTATCAGTGCACTGCCGCTTCAAAGCTTCCAGGGTGGTTATTCTGGTCGACATGGACAGTTTCAGGGCCAGCAGTCTTAGAAGAAAAGGTCTTGTTACTCTTGTGGTGTTCCAGGGAATATTGCTAGGTATTACCCCTGAGCTTCTAATGGTTCTCAGCATCAGGGTTCCCGTGCTATGATTCCAGCACCATGTGTACCCCTACCCCCTCAGCCAGCTAGGGGTGGAGGTCGAAGTGCCAGAGGTGGAGGCCAGACAGTTAGAGGTGGAGGACATGCTATGAGAGGTAGAGGTCAGGCCCGATGCTATGCTATTCCTGCCAGACCTGAGGCTGAGGCCTCTGATGCAATCATTACAGGTATGGTTTCAGTTTGCAATAGATATGCTTCGGTTTTTTTTTATCCGGGGTCTAAATTTTCCTACGTGTCCTCATATTTATCTCCTTATCTGATTATACCCCGTGATTCCCGGAGTACTTCTGTATATGTGTCTACACCGGTGTGGGATTCTATGGTGGTAGATCGAGTCTACCGGTCATGTATAGTGGTCATTGGTGATCTTGAGACCCGTGTAGATCTTTTACTTCTTGGTATGGTCGATTTCGATGTCATTTTGGGGATGGATTGGTTATCTCCCTATCATGCTATTCTAGACTGTAATGCTAAGCCCATGACCTTGGCCTTACCGGGAGCACCCCGATTAGAGTGGACGGGGACCCTGGTCATTCTTCGGGAAGTGTCATTTCATATGTGAAGGCTCGACGCATGGTCGAGAAGGGTTGTTTGGCCTATTTGGCCTATGTTCGTGATTATAGTGCCGAGGTTCCTTCTATGGAGTCTATGCCCATCGTTCGTGAGTTTCCAGAGGTATTCCCTGCTGACCTGCCGGGTATGCCACCCGGCAGGGATATTGACTTTTGCATTGATTTGTCTCTTGGCACTTAGCCCATTTCCATTCCTCCACATCGTATGGCCCCGCCAGAGCTGAAGGAATTGAAGGATCAGATATAGGACTTGCTTGATAAGGACTTCTTTAGTCCTAGTGTTTTCCCTTAGGGTCCCCCAGTGTTGTTTGTTAAGAAGAAAGATGGCTCAATGAGAAAGTGTATTGACTACCCGCAATTGAACAAGGTTACTATCAAGAACAAGTATCCTTTGCCGAGGATTGATGATTTATTCGACCAGCTTCTGGGCGCTGCAATGTTTTCCAAGATTGATTTGAGATTTGGCTACCATCAGTTGAGGATTAGGGCATCTGATGTCCTTAAGACAACTTTCCGCACTCGGTACAGGCAGTGTAAGTTCTTGGTGATGTCATTTGGGTTGAAAAATTCCCCAGCTGCTTTTATGGAGTTGATGAACCAAGTGTTCAGGCCCTATTTGGACTCATTTGTTATTGTTTTCATTGATGTTATATTGATATACTCTCGCAGCCGAGAAGAGCATGAGCAGCACCTTCGAGTCGTCCTCCAGACTCTGAAGGACAGTCAGTTGTATGTCAAATTTTCGAAGTGTAAGTTTTGGTTGAGTTCTGTGGCATTTTTAGGTCATGTGGTGTCGACAGAGGGTATTCAGGTGGATCCCAAGAAGGTTTCAGCAGTCAGAGATTGACCTAGACCCACATCAACTATACAGATTCAGAGTTTCTTGGGCTTAGCAAGCTATAATCACCGGTTTGTGGAAGGATTTTCATCTATTGCAACCCCAATAACCAGGCTGACTCAGAAGGGTGCCCAATTCAGGTGGTCTGATGAGTGTGAGGCGAGCTTTCAGAAGCTCAAGACATCCTTGACCACAACACCGGTGTTAGTTTTGCCCAAAGGTTCAGGCCATATACCGTGTATTGTGATGCTTCACGGGTTGGACTTGGTGCAATGTTGATGCAGGACGACAAGGTTATAGCCTATGCTACTTGTCAGTTGAATATTCATGAGAATAACTATCCAGTTCACGAATTGGAGTTAGCAGCCATTGTTCATGCGTTAAAGATTTGGAGGTATTATTTGTATGGTGTGTCGTGTGAGGTGTTCACGGACCATAAGAGTTTTCAGTATCTGTTCAAGCAGAAAGAGTTGAATATGAGGCAGAGAAGATGGTTAGAGTTGTTGAAAGATTATGACATTACCATTATTTATCATCTGGGAAAGGCCAATGTGGTGGCCGATGCTTTGAGCCGGAAGTCAGCCAGCATGGGTAGTCTTGCTTATATACCGGTCGGGGAGCGACCGCTTGCTTTAGAAGTTCAAGCCTTGGCCAATCGATTCATGAGATTGGATGTTTCAGAGACTGGCAGTGTTTTGGATTATACTGTGGCACATTCTTCATTGTTTGATCATATTCGAGACCGGCGGTACGATGATCATCATTTATGTGTTCTTAGAGATACGGTCCAGCACGAAGGTGCCAAGCAGGTTACAGTTGATGATGATGGAGTCTTGAGGATGCATGGCCATATTTTTGTGCTTGATGTTGATGGTATTCGTGAGTTGATGTTGCAGGAGGCCCATAGTTCCCGGTATTCCATTCATCCGCGCACCACGAAGATATACCAGGATTTGCGGCAACATTATTGGTGGCGGAGGATGAAGAAGGATATTGTGGCATATGTAGCTCGGTGTTTGAACTGTCAGCAGGTTAAGTACGAGCACCAGAGACCCGATGGTTTGATGTAGCAGATTGAGCTTCCCGAGTAGAAGTGGGAGAGTGTTACCATGGATTTTGTAGTTGGACTCCCACGAACTCAGAGGATGTTAGGCTGACCAAGTCAGCACACTTCATTCATGTCTCAGTTTCGTATTCTTCGGAGAAGTTGGCAAAAATCTACATCAGGGAGATTGTTCGCTTGCATGGTGTGACCGTGTCTATTATTTCTTACCAAGGTACTCAGTTTTCCTCCTATTTTTGGAGAGTATTTCAGTGTGAGTTGGGCACACAGGTTGAGTTGAGCACAACATTTCATCCTCAGACGGACGGACATTCCGAGCGTACCATTCAGATCTTTGAGTATATTTTGCGGGCATGTGTCATTGACTTTGGAGGTTCATGGGACCAGTTTTAGCCTTTAGCTGAGTTTTCCTACAACAATGACTACCAGTCGAGCATTCAGATGGCTCTTTATGAGGCGTTGTATTGGTAGGCGGTGTCGGTCGCCAGTCGGGTGGTTCGAGCCGGGAGAGGCTAGATTGTTGGGTTCAGAGTTAGTTCAGTATTCCTTGGATAAGGTGAAGGTCATTCAGGATAGACTTCGCATAGCTCAGTCCAGGCAGAAGAGTTATGCCGACCGTAGAGTTTGTGATTTAGCATTCATGGTTGGTGACCGGGTATTGCTTCAAGTGTCGCCCATGAAGGGCGTGATGAGGTTCGGGAAGAAGGGCGAGTTGAGCCCTAGGTACATTGGTCCCTTTGAGATTCTTGAGAAGGTAGGAGAGGTGGCCTACATACTTGCTTTACCACTGAGGTTATCAGTTGTGCATCCGGTGTTTCATGTATCTATGCTTCGGAAGTATGTTGTCGATCCATCTCATGTGCTATACTTCAGCAGTGTCCAGTTGGACGACGATGATTTGACTTATGAGGAGGAGCCGGTAGCCATATTAGCTCGGCAGGTTCGTCAGTTGAGATCGAAGAGATATCCTTCGGTTCGTGTTCAGTGGAGAGGTCAGCCTGTTGAGGCAACTACCTAGGAGTCCGAGTCCGAGTCCGATATGCGGAGCCGATATCCCCATCTTTCCCCCGATTCAGATATCTTCCTATGTACGTTCGAGAACGAACGTTTGTTTTAGAGGTGTAGATTGTGATGACCCAAAAGGTCATCCCATGTATTTTTAGCTAAATCTGTGTTCCGAGGTCATGAGAACCTCCTTCTATTTCAGCTAGATTTGCGTGCACCTCTCAGGCGTGTAGCCGCGAAGCCGTACGTGAAAAATTGATGAAAATGATATTTTTGTGTTGAAATTTGAGTAAAGTTGACTTTGGTCAATATTTTTGGTAAACGGACCCGGACTCGTGATTTGACGGCCCCGGAGGGTCCATATAAAAGTATGAGACTTGGGCGTGTGCCCGAAATCGAATTCCGAGGTCCCAAGTCCGAGAAATGAATTTTTAAGAAAAATTATTTTCTGAAAAATATAAAGGTTTTTGAAAATGAAATTCTATGTGAAACCTGTGATATCAGGCCCGTATTATGGTCCCGAAGCTCGGTACAGGTTCGATCTGATTTATATGTGTTATCTGTGATGTTTTGCGAGAAACGGACTCTGTTTGATGTGATTCGGACCTTAAATGCAAAATTTGAAAGTTTAAGAAGTTTTGAAGTATTTCATTGATTTTGAGGTTTAATTCGTTGTTTTTGATGTTATTTTGGTGGTTTAATTACATGAATAAGTCCGTAGGATGTTTCTGAGGTTGAGTGCATAATTGGTTTTGAGCCCCGAGGGCTCAGGTGAGTTTCGGGTAAGTGTCAGAGTGCAAAAAACATAGGAAAAATCTTGTGTAAAGTGCATTTTCTGGTGTCTAGTGTTTAACACTATGCGATCGCATAGATATAGATGTGATCGCATAGATATAGATGCGATCGCATAGATATAGATGCGATCGCATAGCAATGTGAGTGGGGGAGAAACTGTTACACTATGCGATCGCATAGGAGGGTAGGTTGGCTGAGGGGCTGGGTAGAGTTACTCTAAGAGATCGCATTTGCACTGCTGCGATCGCGGAGCTTAGAGGTCCTTAAACTGTGCGATCGCACATTCTCCTTCGGGATCGCGGAGCTTAAAAAAAAATAGTCCACTATGCGATCGCATCTCTTACTTCGCGATCGCGTAGACCAAAAACGCCCAGTTATTTTAAAGTCTAAAAACAAAATGCTCACTACGGGATTTTACCATTTTTCACAATCTTCTTCTTCTCCACACCTCTTAGGCGATTTTTGAAAAACTTCTTCACCATAGTTTCATAGGTCAGTAATCCTAACCTCGTTTTCTTCAATATTTATCAACATCAATTAGATTTTAGGCCTTAAAACATGGAATTAAAGGTAGAAAATTAGGGATTTGGGTAGAGTTAGGGCTTTTTGATTATTTGGGAATTTGACCTCGTTTTGGGGTCGAATTTCAAAACACATTATATATTCAGGCTCGTGAGTGAATGGGTTATCGGCTTTTGGTCCGAACCTCGTGTTTTGACCAAGTGGGCCTGGGGTCGATTTTCGGAATTTTTGGAAGAATGTTGGGAAATCTATGATTAAGCAATAGAATTGAATTGTTAAGCATTTAGTTATGTTATTGGGTCACTTATGTCTAGATACGATTGTTTTGGGGTCGGGTTCGAAAGGAAAAGAGGTGCTAGAGGCTTGATTTGGATTCTTGGAGTCGAGGTAAGTGTTTGGCCTCACCGTAGCTTGATGGAATAGGTGTTGAGTCATATGTGCTACGTGTTTATCCCATGTTCAATGTATAGGTGAGGTGACGAGTACCTATGCATTGTTGTCAAGCATGCCCGTGAGTCGGTCTTTATGATATATGTGCTTTTCTTCGTTATTTACTATGTTATGAAGTAGATTTCATTTTGGAGGTTATTCAATTGTTGTAAATACTTGGTCGTGAACATTGTTTATTAATTGCTCGGTTGAGGATTATTTTGTTAAGTTTTACACTTGAGCGAGATTGGTTATAGTTGTGTTCATTACCTGGACGATAATTGTTTCTACTGTTGTTCCCTCGCAGGGATGTTGTGATTATGATACATGTTATTGATTTTCCTTGCCAAACTGTTGTCCTTGATATTGTTTGGGTGAGGAAGAGTGTAAAGCACGAAGGGTGATGCCGTGTATTTATTTGTTGCATTGTGAGGATGAGAGTGTAAAGCACGAAGGGTGACGCCGTGTCATGATTTAATATTTAAAAGCACGAAGGATAATGCCATGCCGTTTTATTTGTTCATTGCATTGTGAGGATGAGAGTAAAAGCACGAAGGGTGATGCCGTGTATATATTTACTTGTTTTGGTGAGGATGAGAGTAAAGCACGAAGGGTGATGCCGTGTACTTGTTTGTTCTACGTGTTTACTTCCTGTGCTATTTTTGATACTTAGACTGTTGTTTCGTTCTGTGATTCAGTAATTGTTTTCCCCTTGTCCTCAACATGTTCTCCCCCGTTTTACACCTAACTGTTCATTTTCCTGTCGTTATTCTTGTTATATATATTATTGAATTGCACAGGTGTTTATTAATTGTAGTGTCACAACCTCATCACTACTTCGCCGACGTTAGGCTCGACACCTACTCAGTACATGGGGTCGGTTGTACTGATGATGCACCTGCACTTCTTTAAGTTGTGCAGATTACGGTACCGGAACCAGTTGACACTAATCGAGGGAGTATCCTTCAGTCCACTGGAGACACTAAGGTAGACCTGCAGGCGTCCGCAGGCCTTGGCGTCCCCTTCCTTATTCCACTTCATTTCTGATTTTTGTACTTCAGAAACATATGTCTTTATTTCAGACTATTTTGTGTACTATTCTTAGACGGTCTGTGAGTTGTGACTCCAAAGATCCGCGTTGGCTAAATTAAGTATATTGTTAAGTTGTGGATTTAGTTATGTACCTTCTTCTGTTCTTATTTTTAGGCTATTATTTATGGAAGGTTGACTTTTACCAGTTATTATTTAATATTAATGATTTTTAGTAAATATGATTAAACACTTTGGCTTGTCTAGCGGGTTCAACGTAGACGCCACGGTCCCGATGGTGGGAATTTTTGGTCGTTAGTAAATTCAAGTGTTGTGACTTCGCCAAGTTGTTATCAAATGAATTAAAGCATAAATATTAATGATGCCTTGTATAACCGAGATCGTGAAAGCAAAGTTTTGATGCAATTTATCGGATGCAGTATTTTCTTTTAATCATAATTGGTAGTCTCGAGTTTTGAATCTCGTAAAGTCTAATGCACTAAGTAGAAGTGTTAGTAAGCAAATACATGTATGCATGGATTCCAAGGAATTAAAAAGGGGTGCATGCAGTGCTTAATTACATTTGCGAAAAACAATATATAGCGATTTGTCCTACTGAAGACGGACAAGCCTAAATATTCAATTAAAGGAAAATGAGTCTAAATGCCCTATTTAAGGTGGATGAACCTAAGTATCTAATTGAAGGCTGATGAGCCTAGATAAAATTAAAGGCAAATGAGCCTAAATATTTGAAGGCAATATATGCATAAATGTCCTATTAAAGGCGGACAAACCTAAATATTTAATTAAAGGCAAATGTGCCTAAATGTCTTATTAAAAGCAGACAAGCTAAATATTTAATTTAAGGCAAATGTGTTTACATGTCCTATTAAAGGCGGACAATCCTAAAAATCATATTAAAGGCAAACGTGCTAAAAAAAATCTAATTAAAGGCGGATAAGCCTAAATATTTTATTTAAGGCACATGAACCTAAAATATTTAATTAGAGACAACTGTGCATAAATTTTCTATTAAAGTCGGACTAGCCTAAACATCCAATTGAAGGCGGATGAGCCTAAACAAAATTAAAGGAAAATGAGCACAAATATGCGTAAGTGTCCTATTAAAGGTGCATGAGCCTAAAATATTTAATTAAATGAAAATGTGCCTAAATGTCCTATTAAAGGCGGACGAGCCTAAATATCATAAAGGCAAGCTTGCTTAAATATCCAATTAAAGGCGTATAAGCTTAAATATTTAATGCATAAATGTCCTGTTAAAGGCGGACAAGCCTAAATATCATATTAAAGGCAAACGTGTTTAAAAACCCAATTAATGGCGGATAAGCTTAAATATCCTATTTAAGACGGATGAGCTCTAAATATCCTATTTAAGGCGGATGAGCCTAAATATTCAATTAAAGACAAATGCGAATTGTCCCATTAAAGGCGGACGAGCCTAAATGTTTAATTAAAGATAAATGCATAAATATCCAATTAAAGACGGATAATCCTAAATATTTAATTCATAAATGTTATGTTAAAGGCGGACAAGCCTAAATATCATATTAATGGGTAAACCTGCTTAAAAATTCAATTAAAGGCGGATAAGCCTAAATATTTAATGCATAAGTGTCCTGTTAAAGGCAGACAAACCTAAATATCATGTTAAAGACAATCGTGCTTAAAAATCCAATTAAAGGCGGATAAGCCTAAATATTTAATGCATAAATATCATGTTAAAGGCGGACAAGCTTAAATATCATATTAAAGGCAATCATGCTTAAAAATTTAATTAAAGGCGGATAAGCCTAAATATTCAATGCAAAAATGTCCCGTTAAAGGCAAACAAACCTAAATATCATATTAAAGGCAATCATGCTTAAAAATCTAATTAAAGACGGATAAGCCTACACATTTAATGCATAAATATCCTGTTAAAGGCGGACAAGTCAAAATATCATATTAATGGGTAAACGTGCTTAAAAATCTAATTAAAGGCGGATAAGCCTAAATATTTAATGCATAAATATCCTGTTAAAGGCGGACAAGACTAAATATCATATTAAAGGCAAATGTGTTGAAAAATTCAATTAAAGGCGGATAAGCCTAAATATCCTATTGAAGGAAGATGAACCTAAATAAAATATTTAAATGCAAAATATGCGTAAATGTCCTATTAAAGGTGCATGAGCCTAAACCATCAAATTAAATAAAAATGTGCCTAAATGTCCTATTAAAGGCGGACGAGCCTAAATATTGTAAAGGCAAGCTTGCTTAAATATCCAATTAAAGGCGGATAAGCTTAAATATTTAATGCATAAATGTCATGTTAAAGGCGGACAAGCCCAAATATCATATTAAAGGCAAACATGTTTAAAAACCCAACTAAAGGCGGATAAGCCTAAATATCCTATTTAAGACGGATGGGCCTAAATATCCTATTTAAGGCGGATGAGCCTAAATATTCAATTAATGACAAATGTGAATAACTGTCCCATTAAAGGCGGACGAGCCTAAATTTTTAATTAAAGATAAATGCATAAATATTCAATTAAAGGCAGATAATCCTAAATATTTAATGCATAAATATTATGTTAAAGTCGGACAAGCCTAAATATCATATTAATGGATAAACCTGCTTAAAAATTCAATTATAGGCGGATAAGCCTAAATATTTAATGCATAAGTGTCCTGTTAAAGGCGGACAAACCTAAATATCATGTTAAAGACAATCGTGCTTAAAAATTCAATTAAAGGCGGATAAGCCTAAATATTTAATGCATAAATATCATGTTAAAGGCGGACAAGCCTAAATATCATATTAAAGGCAATCATGCTTAAAAATCCAATTAAAGGCGGATAAGCCTAAATATTTAATGCATAAATGTCCCGTTAAAGGCGGACAAACCTAAATATTATATTAAAGGCAATCATGCTTAAAAATCTAATTAAAGACGGATAAGCCTACATATTTAATGCATAAATGTCATGTTAAAGGCAGACAAGCCTAAATATCATATTAATGGGTAAACGTGCTTAAAAATCTAATTAAGGCGGATAAGCCCAAATATTTAATGCACAAATATCCTGTTAAAGGCGGACAAGCCTAAATATCATATTAAAGGCAAATGTGTTGAAAAAATCAATTAAAGGCGGATAAGCCTAAATATCCTATTGAAGGCGAATGAACCTAAATAAAATATTTAAAGGCAAAATATGCGTAAATGTCCTATTAAAGGTGCATGAGCCTAAACCATCTAATTAAATAAAAATGTGCCTAAATATCCTATTAAAGGCGGACGAGCCTAAATATTATAAAGGAAAGCTTGCTTAAATATCCAATTAAAGGAGGATAAGCTTAAATATTTAATGCATAAATGTCCTGTTAAAGGCGGACAAGCCTAAATATCATATTAAAGGCAAACGTGTTTAAAAACCCAACTAAAGGCGGATAAGCCTAAATATCCTATTTAAGACGGATGGGCCTAAATATCCTATTTAAGGTAGATGAGCCTAAATATTCAATTAAAGACAAATGTGAATAAGTGTCCCATTAAAGGCGGACGAGCCTAAATGTTTAATTAAAGATAAATGCATAAATATTCAATTAAAGGTGGATAATCCTAAATATTTAATGCATAAATATTATGTTAAAGGCGGACAAGCCTAAATATCATATTAATGGGTAAACCTGCTTAAAAATCCAATTATAGGCAGATAAGCCTAAATATTTAATGCATAAGTGTCCTGTTATAGGCGGACAAACCTAAATATCATGTTGAAGACAATCGTGCTTAAAAATCTAATTAAAGGCGGATAAGCCTAAATATTTAATGCATAAATATCATGTTAAAGGCGGACAAGCCTAAATATCATATTAAAGGCAATCATGCTTAAAAATCCAATTAAAGGCGGATAAGCATAAATATTTAATGCATAAATATCCCGTTAAAGGCGGACAAACCTAAATATTATATTAAAGGCAATCATGCTTAAAAATCTAATTAAAGACGGATAAGTCTACATATTTAATGCATAAATGTCCTGTTAAAGGCAGACAAGCCTAAATATCATATTAATGGGTAAACGTGCTTAAAAATCTAATTAAGGCGGATAAGCCTAAATATTTAATGCATAAATGCATGGCGCTTAATTTGTCCTATTAAAGGTGGACAAGCCTAAATGCATGGCGCTTAATTTGCAATTTCAAATATTGGTGCGGTGCATAAGCTTGGTGCGATGCTTGATTTGTAGTTGTATAATGCGGTACGAAGAGCTTGGCATGGTTACTTCGAAATATATGTAACATATATTGATGGTGCAATGCAGAGAGCTTGGTGCGACGATTTTGCAATAGCTAATGGTGCGGTGCAGAGTATTTGATGCAATGCCTTTGTAGAAGTGAATGTTCCTGGTGCAATGCTAACATCTGTTGGATCTTCACACTGAAGTTTTGCTACTAATAAATTCCTACACTCAAAGAAAAATTATAAGTTGCAAAGTTTGATTTGTGTTGGCTTGGCTTCATCCTTTGCTTGCACGAATCTTGAGACTTTTTTCTTGGTGCTGAGCTTTGCGATAGCGTATAATATTGTTCAAGAATAGCTAAAATATGCCCTTGCATTACTCAAAGAAACTCGTTAGTATAAAATAAAGTGGTTTCCTTGCATTGAACGTCAAAGATTTGCTTTGAGTCTGCAACTTGTTGCTATGGCATCCTGGAATTTTCTATTGTGCTTGTAACAAATATGTAGCTTGAGACTTCATTTTCTACTTTGCCAAATAATGAAGGGTCCTTCTACAAAATCAAGGGTGGGCGGGTGGAGAATGATTGCGTTATGACATCATTCTTAGTCCTCCTGATGGATCGCCTTTGACAATGATTGTGCCTGTGGTGCATTTACTGCTTCGTAACTCATGTTGTACAATTATCTTGCCTTGTTAAACCATGCTTTGTATCTTGAATTTGAGGGACGAACATTCTTCAGTGTCATGTCCTTGAATGTTTGAATGAAATGCAAAATTCTTGGATTGATCAAAAGTTTTGAGGTAGTTGCTCAGAGATAAATCCTTTTCTTGGTCGTAGAAGACCTTTGGCTTTCAATCTATCAAGTATGTTAACCAATGGCTCATCCGAAGGAGTGAAAAAGCAGGGCTTCATCTTCTTTTGTTGTCGAAGGTTGCATTGTGCTCGGGGAGATTGCTTCTGAAAGTTCTGCTAAAAAATTTGCTGGTGATTAGGCTTAAGTTGCATGCTCCTAAAGTTGGAATTGGCATAATTTTTCAAAATATGATTATTGTCATAGCAATGTCGCTGGTGCATAGTCGTGGCAACTGAATTCTTTTCTTTCTTTTTGCATCGCAGTTTTTCAGGTATCTCTTAGTGGAAGGTTTGGTTAATAGCTTGAGTTGTCGAACAATCCACAACTCTCCCTTCCTGAATGATACATTCTAGCTCTTTTCCAATTCGAATCAAATCAGAGAAATTGCGTGTACAAATTGCGAGCAGCTTATCAAAATATGTGCCTTCTTTAATTTGAATGAAGGTTGAGATCACTTCCCTCGAAAGCGTTATGGAGATTAACCAACACATTTCTTCGTACCACATTCGCCTTGGTACCATCAGTCTGTGCTTGCAACAGTCCCTTACTAGTTCGAATTCTTCAAATCGGTCTATCATCATAGCCTCGTCCTTTATGCAGATTCGCAGCCAAAACAGTGTTCAGTGCTAGGCAACCTTTAAAGAAAAATTAAAACTTTTACAAACAAAATATTGTGTTAGCATAATCATCATAATGAAATAAATGCATAAAAGTAATAGAATATATAATTATATAGTAATTCATGATATGGTTAAGTAGGAACCTTAAACTAGAAACGATGGCCTATGTTGCAAAATGGATGGACGAGAATGAATTGTTATCTAGAGGGCTCTAATGCTCGAGACTTGTTGACGCGGAAGAGAATTGATTTGAAATTTTGTGAAAGGTTGACTCATGAACATCAAAGCTTTAGCTCCAATAGTAGTTCTTTTCCTTACATGACTCTAGAAGTTTTTGATTATAACTCCATGACATGACGTCCTATGCAAGCATACTCAATTTCTTTAAAGCTGATCAATTTGAATAAAAAGCAATTCTGCCCCAGTTTTCTTCTTTGAGGAAATAAATAAATAAATAATCTACTATAAAAAGACCAAGCCTTATATGGACTATGTTTCAAAGAGGCCAAAGATGGATAATTCGATGCTGAAAATAATTTTTGGTTGTTTGAATATCGACAAGCTCATAATCAAGATACTTGATTAGGATATAAGAGTCAATTGGACATGAAATGACTCTATTATTTTTTTTAGAGTTGGCAAGTCATAAAGTTGTCGAGGCCCGGAATACGGTATCAACCGTTTTGAGAGTTATGGGATGGTCCCTCAACACACATGCCAAAACTTAGAATTAGCTGAGTGCATGAAGATTAGTCTCGACGACCCGAAATAACAATACGAATATTTGAATTGAATAGATGACAATTTAGAATAATTTGGCGATGCAAATTGGCCAAATAGTGGCCTTCTATTGCTCGGTAGATTGCACAAATTTGGATATCTACCAATTTATAAATGAGAGTTAGCACGAAGGTTAAAATTTAAAGTATAGGTATAATGATAATTAAATTTTAAGAAAAATAGAGCATTGAGACAAGATAGAAGTTTATGCTTGTGTGAAAAGGACATGGACAAATTGAAAAATTATGAAAGGCACAATTGGCAATATTTTAAAAATATGTAATCATATTTAAAGAAAGGGACGCAAGTAAAATTAGCTCGTAAAATTAAGTGAGCAAATTATTTTACCTAACCATAAGCGATTACACTATTTTTTAATGAAATCTTACGATACACCTTGTTGGTTAAAGAAAATTCTTAAAGCTAGTTAAAGGCACAAATATTGAGTGATTTCACGATGGTCCGAGATTCGTTGAAAACTTTGCGGACAAACCTTATAAATAATAGAAGATCATGCTCAAACGCTAAAAATATATCTTAATTAGATTCTAAGAATGAGAGTGGACCTAAAAGAAATTAGGGCCTAAGCGGTGCTCTAGAGTTGTTAAAGAGCGCTAACCGCAGAATAATTGATTATTATTATTATTATTATTATTATTATTATTATTATTATTATTATTATTATTATTATTATTATTATTATTAATTCGGGAAGATGATATAAAAATAAGTGAAAGAAAATAAATAAATAAATAAATATATATATGAATAAATAAAGTATGCATAAAAAATGTAAGCAAGTTGGATGTCAATACGTTCTTCTTCTGTAAAACAACAAATGATGTTAGTTAAAAATAATAAATAAGCAAATAACAAATAAGCTATATAACAAATAAGCAAGTAAGCAAGAAAAGCATGTGACATATTCCAAACAAATAATAGCGCGTCCTAATATAAGGGACCTTTTTGTGCCAGAGGTAGGCCTAACGTGTATTAAAGGACAAATATGCCATTATGTGTCATTCCATCGCTTTAAATTAATTAAAAAATTCTATTTTTTTGAATTTTTTTAATGATGATAATAATAATAATAATAATAATAATAATAATAATAATAATAATAAAGTAAATAAATTGCTTAAACCTTTTTTTTCTTGTAATAAAAATTCAAAAGAAAGTCTAATAAAAGATATTTCATCATGTTTAAACTTCTCGATGTTACGCTCGATTATGTCATTTGAAATTTTTTATATATATCATCGAAAAATTAGTCGTGCTCCATTACCTAAGATTTAATTAATTTAGAACAAATGGTCCACATAAGTGGCATGCTCACCCTTCAAATAATGCACATATGTGATAAGGTGTCACTTGGGGTTGAAAACCCACTTGGACATTTAGGTGAGGTTAGCTAATAGATTTAATACACCTCGGGTACTAAATCACCTGAGGTTAAAATGATGCATGCTCTTAAAAGGGTTTTGGTTTAACTCTATCTTAAGTTGACTAAGAGTGGGGTTTCTAGATTGGTCTTCTTCCAAGCGGACAACTTGAGAGTGGAAAGTCGTGACTGTCGATTGCACCGCTGATCGACTTACCCACGAACTTTTCCCTAAAAGGTTTTTTTTTAAAGTGCACGGCTGCAAACCACGTAACCGCTAGGTGTGTACTTAGTATGGATTTTTCAAAAGTGGAGGAAGTAAAAACGGAATGACAATTTATATAAAGCAGTGAGAATAGATAAACAATTCATATAAGAAAAGTTATCACACAAGGAAACTCATATAAGAATCATAAACAATTACAAACACACAAATAAACTTTATTATTAACCTAAGTTTGTTATGGTTTAGAACCTAGAATCCCCAGTAGAGTCGCCATGCTGTTATACCTCATTTTAATACGGGTCAAACTAAAGTATAACATATTGGTGATCAAGGTTTAATTGATTAAGAGAGTCGCCACCTAATTATTTTATCGATGAATTAGGACACCAATTTTAACTAAGTAGTGCTTAAAATTAACTCTCTTTTATGGTCCACCTAACCTTGAGATTATAGGTAAGGGTTCTAATTAATCATATAGGGAAGGTTTTGAAGGCACCCTATATAATCCGTTAATTACGGTTAATCGACCAAACTTAGGTTAATCAATTTTAAAACTAGGTGATAAACATTTGTAAAGAAAAACGATTATCAATTAGAAAATACATGTATAATACCGTTAGGTTGAAGAAGTGAGTCATTACAAAACTATCCATGATGAAAAAAATAATAATTACTTGTTGTAAACAGTTTGCACATTAACTTTTATACTCTAGGTTTTTCATAAGAAACCAAAAGTTTATCGTGAAATTACTTGATTTAAAGAAGTGAGTGAAACATGAGAACTTAATCATCCGAAGGTTTTTTCTATTAAAGTCACGTTTCCAGTTTTGAGCTCATAAGGAGCATAAAAAAACGGAACACTTGTAAAGCTGCAGTATGAAATATTTTGAGTATAATGAATCTTCAAGGTAGCTAATTTTGAAAGCTGTAGTATACTCGGATAATTTCATATTTACCTCAACATAGAATATTCCAAAACAAGATTAGTTTTACTTAAGCGGCAACTCTCAAATATAAAAAAAATCAAGTCTTGAGGTAAATCCAATGTCACGACCCAAATCCTAATTCAGGTCGCGATGACGCCCAACAACTGGGTTAGGCAAGCCGATAAAACTTTCACTAAGTGATACCCTTCCCATTCGATCAAACAAGTCAATGGTTACCAGCTTATAACAACTAACATGATACTAGCCTTGAGTGAATGTAAAATCATAGTAGATACAAGGCTGAAATAAAACATATACATAGATATACATCCCAAAACCCCAAAAATATATACCGCGTGTGTGCCAGGAACTAGTGTCACGGGCAACTACTGAATATACAATGACTACAACATATACAGGGTCTCAGTCTGAATGAAATAGACAGAGAGCATAACAAAAGAAACTCCAGGGTGCTGCTAGGAAGTCGCCAGGAATGCAGTTCACCGTGAAGTATGACCACGCTATCAATATCTGGCACCGGCCTGAAAATCAGATGGACCAGCCTCCGGACCTGTACAGTCAAGTACATAAAAGGAAAGAAAGTGCAGCATGAGTATATATATATAAATATGTACCCAGTGAGTATCCCGTCTAATCTCGAAGAAGTAGTGACGAGAGGTCGACTCGATACTCACTAAGGTCCAACAGTCGTAAAGTAAGCAGGATGTAAAGAAAACTGTAGGCAAGTAAAACAAATAATCAAGTACATCAATATCCGGCATCAAATAACAATCTCAAATCAAACAAGTTTGGTATCCGCCGTGGCGTACATCCCACTCCCATATGGTACTCAATCTCGTCGTGGCATACGGCCCGATCCCACCCTGGTAGTCTCATTCTCGCTGTGGTGTACGACCCGATTCCACCCTGGTAGTCTCAATCTCGCCGTGGCGTACGGTCCGATCCCACCCGTGTAGTCTCAATCCCGCCGTGGCGTACAACCCGATCCCACCCTAGTAGTCTCAATCTCGCCGTGGCGTACGACCCGATCCCATAATATAATCAATCATCACTCTGTCGTGGCGTACGGCCCGATCCCATAATATAATCAATCATCACTCTGTCATGGTGTACAACCCGATCCCATAATATAATCAATCATCACTCTGCTGGCGTACGGCCCGATACAATAATATAATCAATCATCACTCTGCCATGATTCTCTTATCACTTTTAAATCAAGCCAAGTATCACAACGTTCAAAGACAACAATACCAATCACACAAGTATATAAGTCATATATATGCTACAATAGGGGAAAACAATGACCATGTTGTGTCCTAACTACCCGGACGAAGCAGTCATAGCCACTACGTATGGACTCTCGTCACTCGGTGCGTACGTAGCCCCCAAACAAAATCACATAGCAAACAAGGTTACCTAGAGGGACAATTTCCCTCTTACGAGGTTAGAAAGGAGACTCACCTCGATAAAATCACTCCTCGGACCAAGGACCGGATCAAAAGATGTGCACGAAATTCCGAAAATACTCTTGACGGCTCACAACTAGCCAAACATAGCATAATTGAGTCAATTCATGCTCCAGGAATAAGAATTTAACAAGAAATTCCAAAATATAGTATTCTTGAAGGTTTTTGAATTTTCGACCCCAGGCCCACGCGTTCGGATTTTTAAAATTCTCGAAGGAATGAATTACCCGAAGCCTAAGGATCGTAATTTCCTAATTTATTTAGGAATTCATGGCTAAAAAGGGATAATTCACTAATTATCAAAGCCCTAGAAATTCCTACCAAATTTCATGATTTTTATTTCTTTTAGGAATTAACCCGTTAAATTCCATGCATAATTATGAGAAATAGGATAGAATTGCTTACCTCTTCAGTGGGTGGTTGTGGGAGGTGTTCTTCAACCTTGGGTGCTCTCTAATGGAGGTAAAAGATGACTAATGAGGAAGACAACCCGTAATTGAGCATTTAAATACTGCCTAGGAAAACCTTCACTGCGATCGCGGAGAACAAATGATCCTGGCCCTCGAGAAGCACTATGCGATCGCATAGATGGGGCTTGTGATCGAGGAGGGTGGGGAGGTAGGCTTATGCGATCGCAGGAGTGAGGTCTGTGACCGCAGAGAGGAACAGGTAGTAGAGGGTAGGTGACTTGTGCGATCGCAGGAGTGAGTCTGCGACCGCAGAGGGTTGGGGAGGGAACCATATGTGATCGCAGAGAACATTGGATGGCCCAGCATAATTACTTCTCTGTGATCGCATCCCTGCTTCTACGATCGCAGAGAAGGAAACGAGATAGAAAAATTTCTAGTTTTTCTAACTTAGCTCTCGGGGGTCTAAAACACCCCCGAGCCCCCCAGGACCCCGTCCAAAAGCACTGGCAAGTCTGTATTCATGATACGGACTCGCTCGAGCTTCCGGAACATGAAAAACAACAACGGAACTCAAAATTCAACCCCAAAACTAAATTAATCAAACTTAAGCCTTGAAATTCTCGAATTCATTTCATTACGCCGAACGGGTCTATATTATTCGGAATGACCCCAAATTTTGCAAACAAGTCATAAATGACTATACGGAACTATTGCCGGTCCCGGAATTCTATTCGGACCTCGATAGCATAAATTCACGTCCCAACCCAAATTTCAAAGATAAGGAAATCCTGATTTCCATTTCGGGCGTCGAAATGCTCCCAGGTCATCAGAAACCCGAGCCGAACATACGCCGAAGTCCGAAATCATCATACGGAGCTACTGGAGCTGTCAAAACTCGATTTCAAGGTTGTTTGCTCAAAATGTTGACCGAAGTCAAACTTGGCAAAATAGGCCAGCCTTAAGGAACCAAGTGTTCCTAAACCATCCAAATCATTCCCAAATCCCGAACCACCCGCTACCGCGAGTCATAAAGCACGAATAGCCGCTATGGAAGGTTTCATTTAAGGAAACGGGACCCTGATACGCAAAACGACCGGCTGGGTCATTACATTCTCCCCCTCTTAAACAAACGTTCGTCCTCGAACAAGAATAGGATTGTACCTGGAGTGCTGAATAGTTGTGGATATCTGCTCCGCATGTCCTACTCGGACTCCCAAGTTGCCTCCTCAACTGGTTGGCCCCTCCACTGGATCTTAACTGCAGAAATGGTCTTAGACCTCAACTGGCGGTACTGCCTATCAATAATGGCAACTGGCTCCTCCTCGTAGCCCAACTTTTCATCTAACTGGATAGTGTTGTAATCAACCATGTGCGAGAAGTCGGCGTGATACCTCCGGAGCATGGAATTGTGAAAAACTGGATGAACTCCTGATAAGGCTGGAGGTAGAGCAAGCTCATAAGCAACCTCTCCAACCCGCTTCAACACCTCGAAAGGACCTATAAACCTGGGGCTCAGCTTGCCTTTCTTCCCATATCTCATAATGCCCTTTATTGGCGAAACCTTTAACATAACCTTATCTCCCTCCATGAATGCTACATCACGTGCCCGCTGATCTGCGTAGCTCTTCTGCCTAGATTGTGCTGTACGGAGCCTTTCTTGAATAATCTTCACCTTTTCCAAGGCATCTCTCACCATATCTGTACCATATAGCTTGGCCTCGCGAGGCTCAAACCACCCAATCGGAGAGCGACATCGCCGACCATATAAAGCCTCGAATGGAGCCATCTCAATGCTGGACTGATAACTATTATTGTATGCAAACTCCGCTAAAGGCAAGAATTGATCCCATTGACCCCTGAAATCAATCACACAGGCCCTGAACATATCTTCCAGAATCTGAACTGTACGCTCTGACTGGCCATCAGTCTGAGGGTGAAATGCTGAACTGAGGTCAATCTGAGTACCCATCTCGCTGTGCAAAGCTCTCCAGAAATACGAAGTGAACTGAGGACCCCGATCTGAAATGATAGACACCGGCACACCATGCAACCAGACTATCTCACAAAGGTAAATCTGAGCTAGCCTCTCTGTAGTATAAGTAGTAGCCACAGGAAAGAAAGGCGCCGACTTGGTCAATCTATCCACAATGACCCAAACCGCATCAACTATCATGACCCAATTCTCCCTCTGACTGGGTCTCGTGACGGCACCTAGTCTAGACGACTAGGTAAGCCTATTAATTAAGCGAAATTTAGATAAACAGGTAAAATAATAGTAACTGAAATAAATCGTACTAAAGTCGACGCCGCTCGGCATTAACAGTTACTTTACCCAGAACCCGGAATATCACAACACATCACAAGCTACTCTACTACTCAATAAGTACAACTTGATAGAAAAGACTGTATAGTTTCATCTACAAGTACTACAACTGCAAGATAGGAAGGGGACTCGGAGATCTGCGGACGCTGCAGATTATACCTCGAGTCTCCTTATACCGCTGCTGCTGGCTAGCCGAGATGCCGCGTACTAGGACCTGGATCTGCACATTGGGAAAAACATGCGCAGAAGGGCGTGAGTACTCCACATTCGCTACCCAGTAAGTGCCAAGCCTAACCCCAGTCAAGTAGTGACGAGGTCAGGTAGAGGCCCTACTAAGGTTTGCAAAATAACATATATAGAGAAAAAGTAGGTAAAACAGGTGATAATCGACATGAATTATAAGTAAAGGCTATTAAGAAAACGGTATAATCAAATGCTCGGATCAGCGCAATATATATATAAAGCTCTGTAAGAAAGTAAAGGTACAATGCAATGCAAAAATAAGGGAGGGCTCAGGTCTATGCCCGCAATCCTTGTATGCAATGCAGAATGAGGGAAATGCTAAGATCTATGCCCGCAATCCCTGTATGCAACGCAGAATGGGGGAAAGGCTCAGGTCTATGCCCGCATTCCCTATATGTAATGTAGAATGAGGGAAAGACTCAGGTCTATGCCCGCAATCCCTGTATGCAATGCAGAATGATGGAAAGGCTCAGGTCTATGCCCGCAATCCCTGTATGCAATGCAGAATGAGGGAAAGGCTCAGGTCTATGCCCGCAATCCCTGTATGCAATGCAGAATGAGGGAAAGGCTCAGGTCTATGCCCACAATTCCTGTATGCAATGCAAAATGAGGGAAAGGCACATGTCTATGCCCGCAATCCCTGTATGCATACGTAATATAAAGTAAATCTCCAAAATAACGTAGTTTAAGGGTTTGAGGAAAAACCAATTGGAAATCTCGAGGAAAGATCATTAAATCAGTTTCAAAGAATAGTAACGATTGGAAAATCAGTTAGAAATTAATTTACGATGAT
This sequence comes from Nicotiana undulata, assembly GCA_005239495.1. Taxonomy (NCBI): domain Eukaryota; kingdom Viridiplantae; phylum Streptophyta; class Magnoliopsida; order Solanales; family Solanaceae; genus Nicotiana; species Nicotiana undulata. The sequence goes on from ML262656.1 coordinate 40,959, forward strand.
AAATCTTAAGTTATTATGCAATTTAAATGATAGCAGTAATAATAGAGTTGGAAAGAAAGCATTATGTAGAAAGAAATAAGGAACTTCAGTGAAAATATCCCGTGCACGCGCTCGTCACCTCACGTACACGGGGTTTTTATAGGAAAAACCAGTAAAAATGCCTAAGGGAGATTCCCCAACACAGAGTTAGGCAAGCCACTTACCTCAACTGTGCAAATCAACCGCTAATCACTCTCTTGCCACGAGTATCCAACTCCGGGTGGCCCAAATCTATTCAATTCGATGGGATAACGTAAATATAAATTCAAGAAATCAAAATAACTAATTAATTCAGAACTAATGCGCGAAATTAGAAAATTTGACCAAAACGCCCCTCGGGCCCATGTCTCGGATTCAGGTAAAATTTATTTTTTCCGAAACCTTATTCACTACGAGTCTAACCATATGAAAATCTCTCAAATCGGAGGTCAAATACTCGATCAAAATCCCAAAATTTGTTCTAGGAAGTTTCTTCTAATTTTTCCCAAATTTCAACTCAAAATCTCGAATTAAGGGTGGAATTTAAGACTAGAATCATGGAAATTAACATATGATGGTAGAAAATCACTTACCTCGATCACCCACGTGAAAATCCTCTCAAAGATCGCCCCTCCCGAGCTCCCACAACTCAAAAATGGTGAAATAACATAACCCTCGGATTTTTAGAATATGAACAGGGATTTCCGCAACTGCGGTCCCTTTAACCTCACCTGCGGTCCCGCACCTGCGGAATAATCATCGCAGGTGTGGAAAATCACTTAAAGCCCTGGGATCGCTCCTACAATAGAAAGGTGGCGCCTGCAGTTCCGCGCCTGCGGAGCACAGGTCGCGCCTGCGATCCCTGACCAGGCCACTAGGACCGCTCCTGCGATAGGAAGGTCGCGCCTGCGGTTCCGCGCCTACGGAGCCCAGGTCACGCCTGCGATCCCTGACCATACCTCTAGGACCGCTCCTGCGATAGGAAGGTCGTGCCTGTAGTTCCGCGCCTGCAGAGCCCGGGTCGCGCCTGCGATCCCTGACCAAGCCACTGGGGCTTCGCACCTGTGACATAAGTCCCGCGCCTGCGTGCTCGCACTTACAGAAATTCCATCGCAGGTGCGGAACACCAGATACAGGTCTGGTTCAGCACTTTGAAATTTTTCCAAACTTCCCGTTAAACATCCGAATCGACTCCGAGGCCCCTGGGACCTCAACCAAAACCACAAACTGACCCCAATACCTCATTCCATCTTAGTCGAGCCTTAAAAACGCGTCCCCTAACATCAAAATATCTTAAAATGCATAGATTCAAGCCTAGGAACTTAGGAATTTTCAAGAATTCACTTCCGACGCCGAACCACGTCTAAACTCGTCCGAATGACCTCAAATTTTGCACACAGGTCATAAATGACATTCCGGACCTGCTGTCGCTTTCGGAATTCCATTCCGAGTCCGATATCAAAATCTCACCTATCGGCCGAAATCGCCGAAATTCTAACTTTCACCAATTCAAGCCTAAATCTACGTCTGGCCTCAAAAACACTTTCCGAACACGCTCCCAACCCCGAAATCACTCAACGGAGGTGACGAAGTCGACAGATTTCCATTCCGGATCCGTCTTCACACGGCTCCCACTCCGGCCCAATTTTTAAGTTCAAAGCTCGCCTTAAAGGACTATATGTCCAAAAACACTTCAATTTTCATCACTCAACGCTCCGACTCGTTCCATTAACCTAATAATACAAGGGAGGAACAGTTATCAGGGGATCGGGGCGCTAACTTCCCAAAACGACCGGCTAGGTTGTTACATTCTCCCCCTCTTAAGAAAACCGTTCGTCCTCGAACAAGTATAGAAATGTACCTGAAGCTGTGAATAGGTGAGGGTACTGACTCCGTATATCCTGCTCGGTCTCCCAAGTCGCCTCCTCGACCGGATGACCTCTCCACTGCACCTTGACTGAAACAATATCCTTCGATCTGAGCTTTCTAACCTGCCTGTCCAAAATGGTTACAGGCTCATCAACGTATGATAGGTCCTTGTCCAACTGGACTGAGCTGAAATCCAACACATGAGTCGGGTCACCATGATATTTCCGGAGCATGGACACATGGAATACCGGATGATCACCTGCTAGGTTGGGAGGCAAGGCCAACTCATAAGCAACCTCCCCAACCCGCTGCAATATCTCAAAAGGTCCTATGAACCTCGGGCTCAGCTTACCCTTTTTCCCAAATCTCATGACGCCCTTCATCGGCGATACCCGAAGCAAAACCTGATCACCAGCCATGAATGATAAATCACGAACTCTCCGGTCCGCATAACTCTTCTGTCTGGATTGGGCTGTGCGAAGTCTATCCTGAATAACCTTCACCTTTTCCAAGGCATCCTGAACCAAATTCGTACTCAACAATCGGGCCTCGCCTGGCTCGAACCATCCAACTGGAGACCTGCACCGCCTACCATATAA
>ML262657.1:1027-31494 GCA_005239495.1 Nicotiana undulata
GATTAGAGTTAAGAACCACACTAACATAGTGATATTTTCACACCTATTCCCTGTGGGATTCGACCCCAACCTTGTTGGGTTATTATATTTGACTTCGACCGCTTTACACTATTTTAGAAGTGTAATTTGAGCGTATCATCCAGTACCAAGCAAGAAAAGAAAAGTCCCTTCATCTGCCGATGTTCCAATTCCTAAAGGTCGCACTACAAGAAGTGCAATCAGGCAGAGTGAAGAGGAGTTGCAGAAAGCTCTTAGGGAAAGTAAGAAAAAGAGAATGGCTAAGGGGAAGGCAAAAGTTGGTGAGCCTGATGAGGCTGTTGATGTAGATAAGATAGACCTGGTCCATCAAGAAGAACAAGTGGCACAAGTTGAGATTGAGACACCCAAACCAAAGAAGGCCAAGACTTCTTCCAAGAAGTCAGCTTCTGTGTCTACCAAAACTTCAACAGTTGCGAAGCCAACCAGGTCAAAATCAAAGAAAGTTCAATTTAATGATGATGTTGAGTGGAGTGGTGAAGAAGCAGAAGAGTCTGGTGGGGAGACAGACAAATTGACAAAATATGGGAAGCGTACCATTCTGAAAGGGAAGCTGTTAAGGGATCTTGAAGAATCAGGGATGATTTATCTTGTGGATACTCTGGATGTGCAGGGCTGGAATGACCTGGTCCTTCATCTTGATGGCAGGCTAGCCAGAAATGAAATTGTGGAATTTATGGCAAATGCGGAGGTCAAGGATGGAAGGGTTTCCACTAGGGTACAAGAAGTTGATATCTCCTTTGTGCCAAGGAACTGGGAGAGATACTTGGTATTCCCTCTGAGGGATACGATGACTACACTAGGCAAAGGTGGCCAAGCTTGGATGGACTCCGTTCAGCCCTCTAAATCACCAGGAGGTTCAGATGGAACCTAGGGCTGTGTTCAAAAGTGAGATGAAGCCGCAGCACAAACTGCTCTTTGAGTTTGTCATCAAGTGTATCCTACCCATGCAAGAGAGAAGGCATATTGAAAATTACATGGATCTCACTCTCATGGAATGCATGGACAGTGGACGACAAATTAATTGGCCCTCTTTCATCATTCAACTGATGGACATGGTAGTGAATGGATCCAAGGCACATGCTATACCATATGGATTCATCCTTACGACTGTGCTTACTCACTTCAAGGTGCTTGTGAAGAAGGCTGAAATGGATACTGTCAAGGATCATTTTGGGAAGAACACGCTACTGACTTGCGACTATATTGTGAATGTTCTTGAGGATGAACCTGGTTCATCCAGGAAGATGCCTGTGAATAGCTAGGTCAGGGCGCTTGTGCATGAAGGTGGGGTTAAGGATGCTGAGATCCTTCGATTGAAGACCCGCCTTACAGAGGTTGAAGTTGAGCGGGATGCGGTCAAAGCTGAATTAGCAAATGAAAAGGAGAAAAATGAGGGTATTCTTCAACAGATGCTCTTTCTTCTTCAAGCAAAGAACCTAACCTCTACCCCTTCCCAACCTTAGGTGTCCAATGCCGTCCCTAAACCCTCTATGACCCAGTTCAGGATTTGTTTTGTCTCTTTCTATTTTTTTGCTCATGGTTGTGACTATTTTTATTTCTCTTTGTGTGGTGCATGAAGTATTATCAAATCAATGAATTGTGCTGTTTCTAATCTTAATGATTTCTCAGTTTCATTAATAGCTTGCATTTTTGGTTTCTTTTGATGATTAATCCATGATTGCACATGTAGTTGCCTCAATGGCCACGAGTAATTATTATAAATCTTGTAATTTTAACATTTTGCAACTTTTCGATGATGCCAAAAGGGGGAAGAATGTGCTCTATGGAAATGTGTGATGTTTATAACCTAATGAACCTGGTTCTCTATGATAAATGCTTAATGCTATAAAAAGTGTCCATGTTGGATTGAAGTGTCTACAGTTTTAAACACAGAGTTTGTCATCATAAAAAAAGGGGAATTTGTTGAATTAAGAAGCTGAATGGTTTTGAAGAATGACAACTGTCTTCAGAGTTGAACCAGGTCCATCAGTGAAGACATAGACATGCAGACTGAATGTCATGAAAGAGTTCACACACAAAAGATAAAACACAATCACTGAATTAAGGGGATATCTCCTGATCGAAAAGATTTCAAATTAATAGGGAGAATGACTTCTTATTCAGGAAGGACAAAATCAAGATAGAGGAAGATTTAGGAAGGTGAGATCAACTCAAACTCTTCCACCATGGAAGAGTTGCATCAGAATTCTACTACATCGTCTCAACTGTTGATCCTATATATTGTCAAAGTGTTCATGCTGAACGGTGCGCACAAACATAGAAGTGAAACAAGAATTGAGAGCAAAATTGCCAAAGAAAATTTTAAAGCAGTTCATCTTTGTGCGACTCAAAAGCTACTTCAACCAGCTCGAAGAACCAGTTCCATCTGTTATCTTTTGAGTCTAGTTGTTTGTAGTAAGTGATTACATATTCTATCTTTCAGGTTTATCTAGAAGCAATTGTAATAGGTACAGAGTATTCAAGTTAGAGTTAACTTGGAGCTTGTCGCAATTAGCTAGAGGCTAGTTTGCCACAAGGGGATTAGAGTTAGTCCTTAGGTTTACAAAAGTGTTTATTTTGTAAATGCTGTTTGGCTCATTGACTTAGAGTTTGGGAAAATCCTACTGCGAAGTAGGTCGTGGTTTTTTCACCTTTTGAGCCAGGTGTTTTCCACGTAAAATTGTTGTCTTCTTTTATTTCTGCAATTATTATTCCGCAAACTGCAGAATTTGGAACACCTTGAAGAACCTGGTCCTTCTATAACTACATCACTCGAAAATTGGACACCACACAAATCACCCCTCCTCTTGTGTAGTATTTTCGTATAAAACATCAGGTAGTCAATAGTGAGATAGAATCCATATCATGTGATCATACTTAGGATTTGATTGATCTTCCTCTAGGAAATAAACCTTTGAGTTCTAGGTAGATTTTCAAAAGGAAAATGAAAGCTAAAGGTACTATTAACAAATATAAAGCAAAATTAGTTGTTAAAGGGTTCAGACAACATGGGAAGGCGCTCCAATACTCTCTGCAACTTGATAGAAATAAATTGATTCAAGTCACCTGCATAACCTCCTTGCTATGTGTCACGACCCAAATTCTCAACCGTTGGGATCGTGATGGCGCCTAACACCATACTTTCTAGGCAAGCCAATGTTAGAAATTTACTAACCGTTTTTCTTTACAAATTTATTTAAACACAAGTAAACAGTTTAAAATTATTGCGAAATCTATTACTATCCAATAAATGAATCAAGAATAATATTTGAAATAATGAAACAAACCACGAACTAATGCTAATATGTAGCTTCCCAGGGCATGGAGTCACAATTCTCGAACTACTAAAGAATGCTATAGGTATTTGGCTGAAAGAAAATATATATGTCTGTTTTGAACTAAGTAAAACAATAAATGAATAAATGGGAGAAGACTCCAGGAATCTACGGACGCCAGCAGATCTACCTCGTGTCTCCGTACGAATGGTCAGCTAAGACGCGAAAATCAACTCTGGTCGGAACCTGGATCTGCACAAGAAGTGCAGAGTGCAGTATCAGTACAACCCGACCCCATGTACTGGTAAGTGCCGAGCCTAACCTCGACGAAGTAGTGACGAGGCTATGACGGGGCATTTATAATATAACCTGGATACAATGTAATATAAAGCAAGAAGGGAATAATACTAAACTAAATAAAACAATAACTTGCAGTAAATAATTTAGTAACTCAGCTATCTTTCCAGATCTCAGCTATAACCAATCCACACGAAAATTACCAAGTTTCAATTTAAAATAACCGTAAGTGCAAAATATGAAATGACAACAATAAAACAATGAGTATTCCACTCTTTATGTTTAAAATCAGTAAAACTTGAATATTCTCCCTTATTTCTCCTTGTTGCGGCGTGCAACCTGATCCCACCTGTCCACCCTTATTCCTCCTCCCTATATATATCACCCTTATTTCTCCTGTTGTGGCGTGCAACCCTCTCACCTGTCCACCCGTATTACTCTTTGTTGCGGCGTGCAACCTGCTCCCACCAGAAAATCTCATCTCATTATTTATAATAAAAGTTTCACAATTTAGATCAAAGTCTTTCACAATATTTATGTCTCAACAAATCAAACCGAAAGTTGTACTATTCAGAATTTCACCAATTATCACTACACAGCGAAACCAACCGAAATGTGTCATGAGACACTAACAACCAACTCAACCATTATTGTTCCACAATGAACTAAGGAACAATTAATACTTCCAGACAAGTGGACCAATGTCTAACAAACAAGTAGGCCAAACAAGTAGACAAGGAGGCATCAAAATCATGAAACAATTAAGCCAGGAATCAAATAACTTGGAAAACGGGGAAGAAAATATGCTAAACAGATAATTTGGTGGTGCATAGATACTCGTCACCTCACCTATACACCACACACACGCAAATTCACATAGCATTTAAGTTGGGATTCGTATTCCCTCAAGTCAAGGTTAAACCATACACCTCACAAGAAATTCACTGCTCAAGCACGACTTTTCCTTTAGAATTTGCTTCTAACCCGTTCGAATCTAATCACAATTGGTTCAATATCGTAAATTATTGCTAAAGGCATTAACTTTAATAAAAATTCATGGTTTTCCTATGTTTTCATATCAAAAGACAAAAATCGACCCGAGACCGCTTGGTCTAAACTCGAGGTTCGGACAAAACTCGTTTACTCATTCTTCCCCGAGCTCGGATATACAATTGGTTTCGTAATGCGACCTCAATTCGAGGTCTAAATTCCCAAAATTCGAAATTCCTAAGTTCTACCCAAAAATCCATATTTTTACCATGAAAACTCTAGATTCTAGGTTGAAATCTTGTTAAAAGTTTTTAAGGATTGAAAGGAATTAGTTAGGAATCACTTACCTATGATTTGGAGAAGTTTGAGTCTTTGGAAAATCACCTATTGAGGTTTAGGGGCTCGCAATTGCGAACCCTTCAAAATTCCTGCTGCCCTCGCATTTGCGACCTAAATGTTGCATTTGCGACTTCTAGTCTTCTAGGCACTCTTTGCAAATGCGAAGAGAAATCTCGCGTTTGCGAGAATCACACTAGCCCAGGCCCTTCGCAAATGCGATAAGTTGTCGCATTTTCCATGGCTGCCTGCCTCGCAATTGCGAGATTAGAGGCCTATGTAAGACACCAGATACACCAACTATGATTTTTATTTTCTAAACACTCCGTGGCCTATCCAAAACTCACCTGAGACCTCGGAGCTCCAAACCAATCATGCTCGCAAGTTTAGAAATATCATATGAACTTGGTCGTGCAATCAAATGACAAAAATAACATAAAAACTATGAATTTTACCTCAAAACTCATGATTTTTCTCAAGAACACTTCAATTACACTATCTCTCAACCGGACGTCCGAATCACGTCAAATCTACTCCAATTTTCATCAAATTTCACATATAGTACTTAAATATCATAACAAACCTACATCGGGCTCCGGAATCAAAATATGGGCACGATGCCAATGATTTTAAACATTAATTCATTTCTTTATCTCATTAAAATCCAACACAATAATTTTTCTTCAAAAATTAATTTCTAAGGCTAGGGACCTCGGAATTTAATTCCGTGCATATGCCCAAGTCCCATATTTTACTGCGGACCTCCCGAGACCGTCGAAACACGGATCTGGGTCCGTTGTCTCAAAATATTGACCAAAGTCAACTAAAACCAAATTTTAAATTCTAAAATTATTATTTCTCATATTTTCCCATAAAAGCATTTCGATTTCACGCCCGAACTGCTCACACAAATCGAGGTAATTAAAATTAGTCTTTTAAGGCTAATGAGCCCAAAATAGTGTCTTAATTCATAAGATGGCCCCTTTGGGTCATCACATTATATATTTATGCATGCGTGTATCAGTTTATCATCTACTTTGAGCTAAGAGAGTTTGTACAATCCATGCCAAAAATGAAAAAACATCTTGATATTACTAGATATTACCAACGTCGAGCTATGATATAGAAGACTATATCTCCTTCACTGAATCTACATTATGTATCAACTCTATGCAATATTCACTTAAAGTTCTCTCTTTCCTTTTCTTTTTTCTTTTTGTTGTCCCCTTTAGAAGCTGATAGAGTAGTAGTGAAGATTCATGTGGTGAAGAAAAGAGCTTCAAAGCTGCCAATGACCTTAGTGCCAATCACAGACTTCATGTTAATCAAAATAGTGGGCTAAAATAAACATTTCTCCCTCGACAGACTTCATCCTCCCCTTAACCCAATAAGTTATACAATTAACTCCAATCGTGGAGGTATTCTTGTCTTTATAATATTTTAAATTATTTATTTTTGTTGGAAAAGCTGAGAGAAATGTTCAGCCATCCTAATTTACAAATTTTATTCATGAATTCCTCTGTTAGGTGATGTACCTAATAATCACAAAATATATTGAAATCTAATTATAGACCATTAGTTGTGTTAGTTCTTGCTTTTCTTTATTGTTTTATGTGGTCATTCTAGTTGTCTCCATTCATGTACTTTCTCCTAGCTGCTTGTCTTTATAATCTCTACAATTCCCATGTTGACATATTATGTAGTATTTGTATTAAGAACGATATCGGAAAAATTATCTCCTTTCTGGCTAAGGTGTGTTGTAAGATATAAAATGGCTTGAACCACTGAACGGTAGTATAAAGTATGAATATCTCACTCCAATGTGGCAAAGGCTGCTCTCTTTATTTCTTTAAGGTTGTTCTTATTATTTCGCCTTTATTTCTTTAACACTGCAATTCTTGAACCAATGTGTATACGGTCAGAACGGGTCTGCCATACTTGTGACTAACCGACGTTGGATTATGATAGGCTACGGTTCGGCATCGTATTGTGTCGAGCCTCAATATGGAGTTAGGTTGTTGAACCCTTAATTCTAGGACTAGTCAGGGATGTTGTACAACCAAGATCGATACCGAGTGGAACCTGTCACGCCCCCCCTTTTCCCCCTTTGGCGGAGATCGGGTTCATGACATTATGACAACTCCTCTTGAAGGAAGAGTGTTAAAAAAAAAGAGTCGTCACCTAACGATTTTAAGGTGCATTAGGGAACCTAGAGTAATTAACTCATGAGACTAGTTTGCATTACCAGATATTGGGTAAGGCTTAAAATTATCCCGAGGGGAAGGTGTTAGGCACCCCTCAGGATCCACAACTGTGGTTCCCGGCCAAATGATTTTCGTGAATTTGTACAATAAGCAAATAACAAGTAAAGGCTTAAGTAAGAGGGGATTTCAAATAAGCATTGAAGTTATTAAATTTCGAAATAACTAATAAAAACATTTGAGATAAAAAAATACCCTAGGTTTAAAACAATATGCATCACATCAATGCAATACCCGATAGACACTCCTCAGAGAGGGGCTACATGTGGTATTAGCGCACCAGTCATCATATCCATATTCTACCCTTTCCCACCCCGTGAAGGTAATTAAAACGTGTGTTGGTCACGAACTCTATTGTGTGCTATTACCCATCCCATCCTATCAGTCCCGGAGGAGGCTAGGACTACTATCCTAAAAGGAGGTACTAGGCTGACCCCTAGGTTTAAAGGACAAGATTCTAAGCGACAAGAAAAGACAATTAGGACTGCAAATAAGGGGAAAACAAATAAGAGCAAATATGAGGCCCAAGTATTCCTCCACAGGTAGTGCACATAATTAGCACGACTCAAACACAAGTAAGGCCTTTTTAACTTCAGAACCTAAGGCATGATATCTAGGCGAGAATGCAATAGCGAGGCAGTTTTATTACTGAGTTTTAGAGAAGGAATTTTACCAATTCCTAACTACTGATTTTAACCTGTTATTTGTCAAACGATGTGTATAAAGGAATATACTTTCAATTTTCAACAGAGTTAGCACCTAAGGCTTGCCTAGGCGTATTGATTTTTAAAAATATTTGCTCAAGTCCTACTGTTCTAGGCGCCTAGATTTTAGGAAAATAATTAGCAAATATAGGTGAGTCTGTTTCAATCCTTAACCAGGCTAGGGGGTGCTTAGACGAATACGAATGTAGTCCTAGGAGGCATGATATCTAATGCAAAAGGAAAGTGCGAAATGATGCAAGACCTAAGCAGGATATTCTAAATGCATGAATTACGCATAGTTTCGAGATAGGTAAAATGACAGTTTTAATCGTTGTTTACCTAAAGCAGGACCTCTATAGCATGGTAAGATAGGATCGTAATTTTTGTTAACACGTTCGTTCTAAGGTGAGATTTTATATCATATTTCAGACTACATAGCCAAAATCACATGGTAGCAATTTTGTTTATTAGTCCTATGGCAGGATTTCTAAGTGACATTTCAGAATATGAAAGAGCAGAAACATTGTGATAGCCATTTTGTTGTCGTTATTCACCCTATAAACAGGATTTCTAAGTGTAGTGAGATGCTGAATGCAGTAAAGTTGAGCAATATGATATGTATGGCATGCTTGTTGTACCTAGACATGGTTACTATTGCACATATAGGGAAAGTAAACCTATAGGCATGATTTCTACCCGTACCTATACTATAGCATACATATTCCCACCCGTTTTCACTATCCAACCCCAAATATTTGTTTACAAATTATTACATACCAGAAATCATAAATTACATAACCAAAAGAAAAATAAGAAGTTATTTCTATAGGGAGCCTTCATTTAGGCCCAGATCCTCCAACCTCAATGCCTTTAGTGCTTCATAGCCTTTCATAGTCCGGGTGTGTCAAAGTTCCCTATGGACCTCAGGGGCTCTCGGGCAATGCTCACACCCAAACATATTAACCGAGAGTTAAACATGTATAGTGTGGAAATACCATCCTCAGTGAGTCAAAGTTCAGAGGGAACTCAAGAGGTTCCCAAAGAAATGCTTACACTGAGGGGATGGAACCTAAGAATCTAGGAGTAAAGTGAAGTGCCATGGATGAGTTTGAAAAGGTTTTGACAGAATTTTAGTAGGAAACAGTTTAAACAGGAAAGAATGGTTAAAATGAGTTCTGAAAAGTAGTAGAAGATTTGATGTAATAAGAATAGTTTGAAAATGGTAGGGCAGCTAGAACAAACAACACATATAGAACATGAATTAGGATAAGTTCTGCAACCACAAACAGGGTAATGGGGAATTGGGGACAAATAAGCATGTAAGTGTAAGTACTTAGTAGGCAGAGTCATACATGGGTTCAAAGTAAAAAAGATATTGGGGGGGGGGGGGNGTTTTAGACTAATAATCAGAGAAACATGATTGAAGTAGAAGTAAAGGGGATATAAACATGTTGATTCCAAGGAAGGGAGCACACTCAAGGACACGCTGATAATCCATGAGACAAACAGTTTAAGTGCAAGTTGAACAATCAAAACCATAAGTAAAACAAACTAAGAACAGGATGAATTGAAGTAATAACAAAATCATGTTGTTTTTGAGGCTTGAATTGAAATTAGGACATACCAGTATAAGAGATAGTAAACACAGAATGAGCAAGAGAGATATCACAATAGCTAGCCTTGTCTTGTAGCCGGCTAACAGTTAGACAGTAGCAAGTAGCACAAGAGAAATAGAGCAGAGAGTTTAGGTGTAAGAGATAGCCTTGAACCACAAGTGTTCGCCTGTCTAGTCTGTCCTAAAGAGATCCTATATATAACAGTTTGAAGGATAGGTAAATAAGGTAGGAGTTCAATTGTCCAGTAATCATGGAACTCAGAATCAATTAGGGCAACAATCAATACAAGTACTCCCTTAATTAAGAGAGTTAACTTCAAACGATAATAGACATGTAACAAATAAGGAAAGAGAACAATGTATAAATAAGGAAATAAGTATAGAACATGTAACTAAGGCTAGGTTCATAAAGTTTTAATTAAGGAAACAATGTTAAGGATCAGTAAATATTGCAGTCAACCACACAATAATGCAGGAAAATAATTCCAAGGTCGGAAATCAGTAAAGGGTATCAATCACAAGGACCAGGGATCCAAAATTAGTACTTATTAAGGGAAAGCCTCATGTATTTAAGGAAACATGCAGAATCAGTAGAGAATATCGTGTGAAAATCAGTATAGTACTACTCAAAATCATTCAGGGATTAAAAAAAAACTCAAAGATGGTACTGATTCAAGCAGGATAAACACACATTAGGCAAGAAGCAATAGAATCCAAGATCCAATAGCATAGCAAAGTAATAATCACATAGAATCAGGGATTCAGACCATTACATATAACATTATGAGCATGAGTGCAACAACAAGTAATAGACAAAAAATCAGAATCACAAGGGTAATCGTGATATAAGCAAGAGGTGAATAGTTAGAAACCCTAATAAGTAAGATAGGGTAAAATCACAGGGAGAATCAGGGATTACTCATGGGGAAACAGACACACATACAAATCGTAAGAGCAAATCAATAAAGACATACTCAGAATTTAGAATACAGTGTTAAAACTAAAGTTTTAACATAATAAATCGTGATAAGAAAATGTTATCTAACAAAACCGTTTAAGCATATGAGCAAAACTATTTAAACTTTGAGGAAATCGTTTTTTGAAGAAAAGGTTTTTAAAACCCTAAGTGAAAACCTGCTTGAAAGATAGAAAACTTTAAGGAAAACATCATAGTGACTCGTAATAGGCACGAATCTAGTGTAGATCTAAGAGAATAGGAAGTTTCAAATATTAGGGTTTTACAGAAAACCTCAGAGAAGACGAAAAGAACCTCGAACAACACTGGCTCGAGCCTCATAGGTCATAGACCTTTCTCAAAATCAAGATTTCGGAGGCTTGAAGTAAACAGGGACACCATGGGTGTAAGTAGATAGGTTCTCACCCTTTGAGGACCTTAGGGATGACGTTACCAGCATAGGAGAGCCATGAGAGGCAAAAGGGGTGAAGGTTTCAAGGTCTCCGACAAAGGGATGGCCGGAGAAGATGAGGGGTTCATCGGAACCTGAAGAGACAGAAGTCTCTAGAAGAGACTAGAGAGAGAGGAGATTAGAGAGATGTGAGACGAATGGGAAAATGAGAGGGGTCGGGGGTTTTGGTTAGGGGTTATTTATGGTAACACCAATCTGGACCGTTGATTTAATTTGATCGACGACTCAGATTGGTAGTGGGGTTGGGCCGGGTAAGAATTTGGGTTTTGGGCTGGGTCAAGTAGGTTACATAAATCAAGTGGGTTGGGTTAGAATTAGGCTATAATTTAAATAAATGTGGCTAGTTGTTAAATACCCATTATATAGATAAATAATTAATAAAAATAGCTAATAATTGTATAAAAAATAAGATTAATGCTAAGTAAGTGAAATTTAAGGTAATTGGCTAATATAAAAATATAAAACGACTAATTTTGGAATTAAAATAGCATACATGCACAATTAGGCCATAGTCGCAAAATTAGTGTAATTATAGCTACATAATGCCTAATCAGTAATTTATGAAATAATTAAATACTAATAGGGTCAAAAATGATACATTGAGTTATTATTTATAATACAACTTATGAATAACTATTGAATATAAAGTACTAAATAAATAGGAAAGTAAATTGATAAAAATATGAAAAATTATGGAAAAATACCATACGTTATGAAAAGTGATTTTGAATGTAATATGCAAGTTTGAAAATAAATTTGAGAAAAAATTGGGTATCAACAGAACCGATATCGAGTAAGATCTAAGGGGATTTACCTGGTCAAGTAACGATAAGCCGATATATCCGAGATCGAGTGAGGATCATAGCGGGAAGCTCGACACGTATCAAGTCAAGGCCGGTTAATCAGCGAATCATGGGATTTTCTTATTGTATTTGGAATTGTACCATAAGTAGAACTCCTCTGTTATATAAAGAGGGTTCTAATCATTTTGTAATCATGTCATTCACGCAAAACAAAGCAATATATTATGTTTTCTCTCTTAAGCTTTCATACTTTGTTGCTCATATCATACTTTTCAATAGCATACTCATTTGGTTCAAGGGCGACCTAGCTCGAGGGCCAAAGTTGCGCATTACATTGGTTTGCTTTATTTTTAATTACGGTCAATTTCTAATATAAATTTACATATTTCTCAGTTTTTGCCAACTAAAATCACATATCCTTAAAACCACTTATAAATGTAATTGTTATCCGATTATAAAGGTAAACAGTTTGGCGCCCACCATGGGGATAAGGATAATAGTGATTGCCTGGTTCTAATTTTCACAATACACACTGCTTTACACTTGTTCTTGTAAGCATTTTTTATTCCAGGATCAACATGTCAAACTCTCAAGAAATACCCACACACATCGACAATGGCCTTGGTTTTCATGGCCAAATGACAACTTAGCCACCCCAAGGAACGAAGTGCCTCTAGTTAACCTCGATGGGGTTCCGGTTGCAGACCCCATCGACGTCAGTTCCCATACTGCCATTAATGAAAATATGGCCATCGACCCCATAAATAATGTCTATTGAGACGTTCGATCAATCGGTCAGAATGAACAGGGCGGCAAGGCAGAATCAGCCTTCGAATAATATTCAAAATATTGCGGGCTCAACAAGCTGCAATAGCACAACTCAAAAATCAAAACCATACACCGAGGAGGGTCGAGCCCGGGCCATCGTAGGAAGTTGTTCAAAGGGCCGAACTGGTGCCGAGAAGATCAAACGAAAATGAATCAGGGACCAACCCCGCTATCATGAAGATGCTCGAGGAGCTGACAAAGCTAATTGAATCGGGGGAGAAGAAGATTGAAGAAAATGACAAGAAAGTATAAACATATAACTCCAGAGTTGATCAAATTCCGGAGGCACCACCGGTTTTGAAAGGTTTGAATTCAAAGATGTTCGTGCAAAATCCCTTCCCCTCGAGCGCGGCTCCTAAACCCATTCCAAAGAAATTCCACATGCCAGAAATTCTCAAGTATAATGGAACTACCAACCCCAACGATCATGTCATTTCTTACACATGCGAAATTAAGGGGAGTTTAGAAGACGATGAGATCGAGTCTGTACTACTAAAGAAATTTGAGGAGACCTTGTCAAATGGAGCGATGATATGGTACCATAATTTTCCACCTAAATCCATTGATTCTTTTTCCATGCTCGCAAATTCCTTCGTTAAAGCACATGCCACAGCCATAAAAGTCGATACTAGGAAGTCAGACCTCTTCAAAGTGAAGCAAAAAGACAACAAGATACTCAGAGAGTTCGTGCCTCGGTTCTAAATGGAACGTATGGATCTACCCCTGGTTACTGATGATTGGGCCGTTCAGTCCTTCACTCAAGGGCTAAATATACGAAGCTCGGTGGCCTCACGACAGTTATAGCAGAATTTGATCGAATACCCAGTTGTCGCCTGGGCCGATGTGCATAATCGGTACCTATCAAATATTAGGATCGAAGATGACCAGTTAGGAACTCCTTCCGATCCTGTTTATCCTATCAAGCCCGTCGACAGAGTTAAAAGGGATCGATACCAGCCATACGATGGATATCGGAGAACAACGTGCCAAGACGCAACCCCATTCGGAGTGATAGAAGAAATGATCGAGGTCAGATCTCTCGAGGGCTCATGAGTAAGAGTGGTTTCAAGAGGAATGTCCAGCCCAAAGAAGCACAACGACTATCAAAATACAACTTCAATGTTGATGCGTCAACTATCGTATCAGTCGTCGGGAGCATCAATGGCACCAAGTGACCTTGACCTCTGCAGACTCATCCGGCCTAGTGAAATCCTTATCAAATGTGCAAGTATCATGGCACCCATGGCCATAGAACAGAAGATTGCAGACAACTAAAGGAGGAGGTAGCCCATTTGTTCAACGAGGGGCATCTTCGATAATTCTTAAGCAATCGGGCTAAGAACCACTTTAAGAATAGAGATTCAAAAAAAAAATGAGCAAGAGGAGACGCAACACGTAATGCACATGATTGTTGTAGGGGTCGATATTCCTCAAGGGCTCGTATTAAATCGCACCAATGTGTTGATCACAAGGGAAAAACAAACTCAGGATTATGTACCGGAAGGGACCTTGTCTTTCAATGAAGAGGATGTTGAGGGGATATTACAACCCCACAATGACGCACTGGTAATATTTATTCTTATGAATAAAACTCAGGTTAAATGTGTTTTGATTGATCCAAGACGCTCGACCAACATTATTCGATCGAGGGTTGTAGAACAACTCGACCTGCAGGATCAAGTTGTGCTTGCAGCCTGAGTAATTAACGGCTTCAACATCGCATGCGAAACCACCAAAGGTGAAATAACTTTGCTAGTGAAAATGCCGGAACCATCCAAGAAACAAAGTTCCATGTGATCGAGGGTGAAATGAGGTATAACACCCTGTTCGGAAGACCATGGATCCATAACATGAGGGCAGTACACTCAACCCTTCACCAGGTTCAGAAATTCGCGACTCTAGAGGGAGGCAAAACAGTTTACGGGGAACAACCCGCCGCTAAGGAGATGTTTGCAGTGATACCAATATCAACACTCTCATCAACAAAAGGATAGGATTCAAAGGGAAACAAGAGGCTAAATAGCAACCACAGACACCAACCTCGACTCAATTGGAGAAGAAAGGGATCAACGAGGATGGAGGCTATTAGATCCCTCGATCCATCGTAATCCCCGATGACTCCGACACTACCAAGTCAACGGTCGAAGAGATAGAAGAGGTCATAGTGATATAGCATATGCCCGAACGAAAGGTATACCTAAGCACGGGTTAACCCCTGAGCTTAAGAAAAAACATATTCAATTCATTTTAGCTAACATGGATTGCTTTGCTTGGTCCCATCTCAATATGACACAGATCCCACCAGAAATCACTACCCATAAGCTAAGCCTGGACCCAAGGTCTCATCTGGTGAAGCAAATAAGAAGGCCCCGGTCGGAGGTTAAGCATGCCCTCATCAAGGACGAGATAACCAAACTTCTCAAAATAGGATCCCATTCGGGAAGTAAAGTATCCTGAATAGTTAGCAAACATAGTGGTAGTCCCTAAGAAGGGCAATAAGCTTAAAATGTGCGTAGATTATAAAGACCTGAATAAAACATGCACTAAGGATTCTTTTCCTTTGCCTAATATTGATCGTATGATCAATGCCATGGCCAACCACGAGATTCCCAGTTTTCTCGAAGCCTACTCCGGGTACAACCAAATACAGGTGAACCCGGACGATCAGGAAAAGACCTCATTTATCACTAAGTACGACATCTGCTGTTATAATGTAATGCCATTCGGACTAAATAATGCTGGTGCAACTTATCAAAGCCTAGTAAACTAAATGTTCGAAGAACAATAGGAAAGTCAATGGAAGTTTATATTGATAACATGTTAGTTAAGTCCCTGCGAGCGGAGGACCATTTAAAGCATTTGCGTGAAACGTTCGACATATTGAGGAGGTATAACATGAAGCTCAACATAGAAAAATGTGTGTTCGGGGTCGGCTTAGGCAATTTTCTTGGCTTCATGGTATCCAATCGCGAAATCGAGATCAACCCCAATAAAATCAAAGCTACCGAGGATATCACGGTAGTAGATAATGTAAAGGTCGTACAGAGGCTAACGGGGCGCATAGCCTCCCTAAGGAGATTCATTTCGAGATCCTCAGATAGGAACCATTGATTTTTCTCGTTACTAAAGAAGAAGAGTAGTTTTACGTGGAATCCGGAATGCCAACATGGCTTGGAGGAACTAAAGTGGTACTTATCGAGCCTTCCGCTGCTTCACACTCCAAAAGTGGACGAGAAACTTTACTTGTACTTAGCAGTCTCGGAGATAGAGGTAAGTGGAGTCTTGGCCTGAGAAGAACAAGGTACGCAATTCCCTGTCTATTATGATAGTCGCACCTTAGGTGAGGCCGAGACCAGATATCCACACTTAGAAAAATCACCGCTTTCTTTAATAAGCGCCTCTACGAAACTAAAACCATATTTCCATTGTCATCCAATATGTGTTGTAACAACTTATCCACTTTTAAACATTTTGTTTAAACCTGAGCTTTCGAGTCGATTGGCCAAATGAGTCGTAGAAATCAGCGAGTACGATATTGAATATCGACTCCGAACCTCCATCAAGTCTCAAATCTTGGCAGACTTCGTGGATGACTTCATGATGGCCCTCGTACCCGAGGTTGAAAGAGAACTGTTAATAAAATCAGGTACATCCTCGGGAGTCTGGACCCTCTTCACGGACGGTGCTTCGAATGGGAAGGTGTCCAAGCTAGGCATCGTACTAAAACCACCCATATGCAATGTTGTTAGACAATCTATCAGGACTACAAAATTGACTAACAATGAGGCCGAGTATGAGGCCATGATTGCAAGTCCCGAATTAGCTAAAAGCTTGGGAGCGAAGGTCATTGAGGCCAAGTGTGATTCCCTCCTTGTGGTAAACCAAGGTAATAGGACCTTTGACGTCCAAGAAGACCGAACAGATAGACACTTGGATAAACTACAGGTGACTCTACATCGATTCAAGGAATGGACCTTGCAACATGTACCTCGAGAACATAATAGCGAGGCCGATGCCCTCGCAAACTTAGGATCATCGGTCGAGGATGAAGAACTCATTTCGGGGACTGTCGTACAACTCATGAGATCGGTGATCGAAGAAAGTCATGTTGAGATAAACTCCACAAGTTTGACGTGGGATTGGAGAAACAAGTACATAGGGTATTTAATGAACGGGAAGCTCATATCAGATCCAAATGAGTTGAGAGCTCTACGCACGAAAGCAACATGATTTATCTTGTCTGAAGACGGAACGTTGTCCAGAAGGATGATCGATGGTCCGTTAGCGATATGCCTGGGACCGGAAGATAACGAATACGTCCTAAGGGAAGTCCACAAGGGCACTTGCAGAAATTATTTCGGTGCCGAATCATTAGTCCACAAACTAGTCAGAGCCAGATACTACTGGATCGACATGGAGAAAGATGCAAAGGAGTTCGTTCAAAAATACGACAAATGCCAAAGGAATGGGCCAATGATTCATCAACCCGGGGAACTGCTCCATTCGGTCTTATCCCCATGGTCGTTCATAAAATGGGGGATGGACATCGTCTTCCCTCTTCCATTGGCCCAAGGTAAAGCTTAGTTTATTTTATTTGTGACTGATTATTTCTCTAAGTGGGTTGAAGCATATGCTTTCCAAAAAGTCAGAGAAAATGAGGTCATAGACTTTATTTGGGACCACATCATATGTCGATTCGGGATGCCCTCCGAGATTGTATGTGATAATGGAAAACAATTCATCGACAGCAAGGTGACTAAATTTCTCGAAGATCACAAGATTAAAAGGATCATGTTAATGCCTTATCATCCCAGCGGGAATGGACAAGCAGAATCGACCAACAAAACCATCATCCTAAATCTTAAGAAGAGGTTGACCAACGCTAAAGGAAAATGGAGGGAAATACTACCCGAGGTTCTATGGGCATACCGTATAACATCAAAATCCAGTATCAGAGAAACACCGTTCTCATTAGTTCATGGTGCTGAAGCTCTAATACCGGTCGAGGTTGGGGACCTAGCATCATGTTCCGATATGCAACAGAAGAGTCAAATAATGTGGCCATGAATACGGGCCTAGAAATTTTAGATGAAAGACGCAAATGCGCCCTCGTCCGATTGGCCGCCCAAAAACAGCAGATCGAAAGGTACTACAATCGAAGAGCCAATCTTCGACATTTTTACATCGGGGACTTGGTCCTAAGGAAATTCACCCTCAATACCCGAAATCCGAATGAAGGAAAACTGGGTCCAAACTGGGAAGGACCATACCATATTCTCGAAGTCACGGAAAAAGAATCTTACAAGCTCAGAACAATGAATGGGGAAAAACAATCGAGCAATTGGAACATAACACACCTAAAACAATAATACTGATAAGGTACGACCCCCCTTCCATTTTCATTTCTATTTTAAACTAACTCTTGCAGTTGGTCAACCAGAAACAACGTTGGGTTTTTCAACCCGAAGTCTTTAGGTATGAAAGCACGTGTTGTACTCTGTTTCCCTTAGACCGGTTTTGTTCCAAATGGGTTTTTCGGTGAGGTTTTTAATGAGGCAACCATTGATCGTGCTAACTTAGAACGATTTAATAGTATCCGAGCTACTTTGCAATCAACCTCGAATACCGCGGGAATTGCCCTCAAATGTCAACTTAGTTGCAAGGAAATTACTTCATAACAATGGGTTCTCGATAGGTAAAATTTGTAAGGGCTAAACAGTGGTCAAACGAATCATACCCTCATAGGTTGCTCGAACCCTGGAGTAGAACATGGACGCATATATAATCATTTTTCACAAAAATAATGATAAGTATTTTTCCTTGCCAATATCTCATGCCTTAGAAAAGTTTTTCTACTTTACAATTCCATACTTTTGATCTATTATGGAAACATGCTTAAGGGCCGATCATAACCAGAGTTCGGATAATCACCCCCACACTCGGAGACTGCCATCCGAAAAGTAAATTCGAACAAGATCAAATTATTGAAACATCGAGGTCATAAGACATGCAACCCTCAAATTTTAAAGGCCATGGCCACTCTACTCGGGGACTATCACTTCGGGCAAGCTCGAAGTAAACGGGAAAATAAGCCCAACGGGCGGATCCCATACTAAGAGGTTATGGCCAAATTAACTTCGAGTTCAAGAGATCGTTCTCGCTCAACTGAAAAACCTAAGGGTTACCTTACTTCGAGTTCTACCAAGCCCTTGCTCGATCATTGAAGCCTAAAGGCTATATTGATTCAGTTTCAAAAAAATCGAATATGACTTCGTTATCTTATAAGACATCTCGATTTTTTCAAAAGAGAAGAAAAGTTTTATATATACTTCAGAAATTAGTTACAAAGGCAACACGACCTGATGAAAGTTGTTTACAACGGCCCGAAAACGGCCCCAGAAAAAGTACAAAAGAGAAGAACAAAAAGTACTAAAAGTCTTGGTATCCATCGGAAGCAGCATCCCCGTCCTCAAGATCTTTTTATTCAAACTCATCGAAGTCATCTTCGGGGAAGGCCAACTTCCGAGCCCAGCTTTCTTCTGCTTGGGTATTGTAAATCTCGGGTTGAAATCTTGGGCTTGAGCATCCTCGAGGGCCTCCCTCTAAGCTTGCCACCTCGCATGATCGACCAAGCTTCTGGCTTTGTTCTGGATGGCCTCAACGTCGATCTTGAACTAGGCCACCTTTTCATCAGCCTTGATGTCGGCCTAGGCCACCTCAAATTTAGCCTACTCGAGTTTGCTGGCGGCTGAATCCAACTGAGATTGGAGCTCTTTGATCTTCTCGATCTGCACTGAGTTTTTCTCTTCCTCAGCTCGAAGCTGAATATCGGTCGAATCCAACTAAGCTTGGACAGTCTCTTTCATCGCGGCCAAGACATCCATATTTCCTTTAAAAATTCTGGCCTCGCCCCGCACATCATCCACCTGCTTGCTGAGCTGATCGATCTGCTCGACCCTCTGTTGGATATGCATAATTGGGTCATTAGTTGTTATCTCTAACTCGGCATCACTATCATGGAGCATTCGGAATACTTGTTTCTGCCATGTCGGTGTGCTCCTCCCGAGTTGTAACCAGATCGACCTAGAGTCTTTCGCTGAGGAGCCTATAAGTATCGCTCTTCTCAGTAAGGCTCCGAACTTCGTCCTTGTGCTCATCCTGGATTCTGACAACGACTTTGTGGTGTAGAACAGAAGCCTACAAATAAAGAATTATTTTAAGGAAAATCTATATACAAAGAAAATAAGGGATAAAGTCTCGAAGGTTACCCGATTTGGAGCGTGTTGGGCCTCGATGAACAAGCAGGAGCCCCCCATGGCATTCATCACTGCTTGGTCCTCTTCGGTCACCAATACTCTCAGATAGATGGCGACCTCGACCAGGGGTAGGGGAGAAAATTTGAACATCTTCAGGGACGGTCAGCACCAGATGCCATTTACGACGGGGTTGGAATTCGGAGCCACAAATTGGTCTACCAACTTCAAGCTTGATGGAGACCCAATTTCCCCCGGTGATGGTACCTTCCTCGGAACCGATAGGTCGCTAATACCGGGGATATACTCAGAAGTAGCTTCCTCGAGCCCAGTGAAGAAGCCATGGAGATCCACCCACTGACCATCCAACATATTGGCCTCTTGTATCATGGTATCAGAAATCTGGGGGGAGTCTGAAATGTCAACCACCCCAGGCTCGACCCCAGGAACCTCTTCCGTTGCTTGTGGAGTTTTGCTTCGAGACTCTATTTCTCCCATTGTTGATGGGGACAGGGTGACTTTTGGCTCAGGAACCTCAGTCGAAGCTCCTTTGTTGATTGCCTCTGATTCGGAGGACTTCTTTGCCGAGATTGTAGCCCGCAGATGAGCCACTAGCCTGGTTTCTTCTTCTTGTTGTTATTCCTCTTCGAACTCGTCCATTAGCCGGCGGACTGATTCCAAGGATAAGGGAATAACGTTCCCCTTAGGCTTGCGAGGCTTCCTCGTCGATCTTCTCTCTTTCGAGCCTAGGGGACTCGGGTCCCTCTTTATTGTTTTCTCCTTAGCTGGGTTCGGAACTGATGGTTGAGGGAGGATTTCTTCATCTCCGGAAGGAGGTCTCAGTGTGACGTCCTTCCTGATACCTGCAAAGAAAAGGAAGCAAGTTAGTTAAGAAAAAAACTGAAGTGGCAAACAAATAATGGGAAGAAGTTTACCGTGGTTGCGACCCTCCCATCGACCCTTAGAAAGCTCCATCCAAGCCCATTCGGAGTAGGGCCTTTGAGATATAGGACATCGACCCATCCTTTCAACTCCGGAACTGGGTCGGACATCTAGGACACAACTGCAATAACAAAAAAAGATAAACAAAGGTTGAAGGAAGTAAAAATGACAAAACAAGCATTCAAGGTAAAGACACTTACGATTAAAGTTCTATATCTATAGGAACGACATATCTTTCCCAGGGATCAGGTTCGATGTCCTTATTCGGAAAAACCTGCACATCCAGCCTCGGTCGCCGGTCTTGTTGATACTAGAGAACGAGGCTTTGCTATCCCGGCGAGAGAGCTTAATCAGTCCTCGATAGATCCGGAGATTGTAGAGGTACATGAGATGATAGAGGGTAAAGGATCATCCCTCGATCTTGTTGATGAAGAAGCAGAGAAGAAAGACGATTCTCTGGAAAGACGGGTGGATCTGGCCCAGGGTAACGTCATACCTTTTGCAAAAGGCTATTATTACAGGGTCCAGGGGGCTAAACGTCAAGGGGTAAGTGTAAACACTGAGGTACCCCTCCATGTATGTTGTGATCGATTCCTCAGGAGAGGAAACGACCACGTCCTTATTTTCCAAGTTGCACTCCTCATTGACTTTATCGAGGAGGCCCCTGGTGATGGTACACATGTACCTTAACATTGGTTCGCACCGTACCTGCACCGAGGGGGTCTTCTCAACCTTAAAATCGGCAATAGTCTGGCACCTTGCCGGAGCAAATTCCTCTGGGTGGGGCTATATCGCAGCTGTCTTGCTGGCAGAGCGCGATGAAGAAGGAGTCTCTTTTTGTGGCACAGTTTGGATGTTTTAGCCATCTATGAAAAATAGGTAAGAAAGCTAAGGGGTTGACTATGGTTTAAGAAATTTGAATATGATAGTTAAGGAGCAAAAACTCTTTGAAAGCAAAATCAAGGAAGGTATTGGTTGTAAAAGTTTGAATGAAAGAAGATTGAGGGTTTTATAGGTTGAAGGTGACGGTTCAAGCACCTAGGCCACGACTACAATAACAAAGTAAAAATAAGCAACGATTGAAGAAAGTAAGAATGGAAAAATGAGCACTCAAGGCAAAAACACTTACGATTAACGACATATCTTCGGTAGGGATCAGGTCCAATGTCCTTATTCGGACAAGCCTGTCACGACCCAAACTGATGAGCTGCAATGGGCTCCCGGTACCTTACTCAACCGAGTACCAACGTAACATATGTTTCTTATTACATCATCATATAAACGTGACATACGGGCCTAATAGGACAACATGATTATTTATAAACTCAAAACATAAGCCGACAAGGCCGTACAATCTTTCACGTACACAACATATGTTTACAAGACTCTAAGAGTACATAAATGTCATTGTCGGGACAGGGCTCCGCCATACTAATCAATACATGTCCTAATCATTGTCACACCTCTTTTTTCCCAATAAGGGTGAGATAAGGGAGTTTTTCTAATTGAAGTGACATTATCGAGTTGGGATTATTTTATTTAATTTCAGAGTCGCCACTTGGAATAATTTATGGTGTCCCAAATCACCGTTTTGTTTTAAATCCAAATTCGAGGAAGTTTTGACTCTGTGTTAAAGTCTGCGAAACTAGAAGACCGGGTAAGGAATTCTGTTAACCCGGGAGAAGGTGTCAGGCACTCCCGAGTTCCGTGGTTCTAGCACGGTCGCTTCTAATTATACCTGGCTTAATTGTTTAACTACTCATTTTTGGGACCTATGTATACCTTTTACCGCTTGTAATAACTCGATTAAGGAAATTTAAAACAAGTCACGCGTACGTGTACTCGTTTGTTCGGTGTGTCAAAGTCATGCCGCGCGTGCGTGTACACAACTGATAACACTTTAATTTATTTAAGAAAAAGTTTGGTCAAAGTCACATGAACGCGTATTCTGAATTTATTTGAAAATTGACGTTTAAATCATGTCACGTGTATGTGTACACAATTTATCACGCTTAATTATTTAAGAAAAGTTAGGCCAAAGTCACGCGAACACATACCTTGATTTATTTAAAAAAAAAATCATAATTATGTCACACGAACGTGTACACAATCATGATGATAGATTGAGTTGCGCCTAAATATGTACTAGCGGCGTTCATTATTTTTCCTGTACTTTGAGATTATTGTGGGAGAGGTGATGTGAATTAATTGACATGAATTTATTGGAAAAGATGCTAAAAAAAATAAGAATTAATTTTCTGACCCAATAATTTATTTATAAGCTTATGAACGTGACTAATTAAAGAATAAGGCATGGAAAATATTTTAAGCTTAAAAATCTTTTAATATCTAGCCCAACAAATTGACTTTCTACGTGAAACCAAACAACCAGAATCCTTCCTAGCCATAAATCTTGGTAAAATTAAACCAAACCTCATTCTCTTTGCTAGGTCTCTCATCTAAACTATTTTAAATTTCTTTTACCTTCTGTTAGTTAAAAAAAAAATGCATAACAATAAAACTAGATCTCTAACACATGAGCACAAACAGACGCACAAATAATAAAGATTTAAGGTAAAAGGTTGGACCTTTCTTTAGCTTTCAATGGCAACTTTGCACAAAAAAAATCTGACGTCGACAAACTTTGCCGAGAACAAAAACAGATGCTAGAATCTACGTCCGGCAAATTCGAACGGTGGCTTCGACAATCTCGACTAAAACAGGTTGGTTTTTGCTACTATTTTTGGGCAGCTTTTCAGCAGTTTCGCAGCTTTTCGGGACTGGATTTTGGTTGCATTTTTTAACGTGATTTCAACCGGGTTTTACGGCTTTTTGGAGCTCTTTTGGACTGTTTTTGAGCAGATTTTTGTGGCTGTTTTCGGGCTGGTTTTGGGGTGGATTTTCAGCTCGTTTTTGGATTATTTTTTTTAGTTGTACTCGCGTCACGCGAACGTGTACAAGTCGAGCGAACGCGTACCTTGATTAATTTTGAGAGTCGTAATTATGTCACACGAACGTTTACACAATCACGATAATTTATTTATTAATACGTCCCTAATATACACGCTAAACATGAACGCCCTAAAGGTTTATCTACCCAAGCGTGGTAGCCTTAAACATGCTACTAGCGGGCATTTAAAGCTCAATTTCTCTTTAGTTTCTAAGGAGCTATGATTCTAATGCCAAACCTCGACTCACTAATGTATCAGTGTAAAAATTCACAGACAAAGAATCGGCTTCTATGAAATCAGATGATTCGAGTAAACTTCAACTCTAACTAATGAAAATTAAAGAGAAATATGACACCACTGAAGCTCAACGTATTAGCTCTCAAATTAACTTTAAATTCTACAAAGCAATCTATGAAACTTATTGGAGAAAACACAATTATATCCTGTTCAATTGTTTCTATTACATATATGACCAAATTAATAGTTTTACCTTAACACCAATGGGCAGCAAACTATTAATAATGAAGCCTTAAGTATTTATTTCTTAACTAAGCAGGCTGATATGGAACTCAGTATGAGCTAGTAGCACATATAAATAAAAAATAGCAGATATTGAACACATCCTCAACATAGCAATAAAACTTTAATGCAATCATTCCACAAAGCAGAGAAACAACGGGTTAATAAAAATACGCTACAGAGAAAAACAGTAAAATAGAGAGGGGAATAGACCTGAGTGTCCAAAACCTTTGATTAACTTTTCTTGAACTCAAATCCAGAAGGATCCGGCAACGAAATTTTGATGTAACAGCAACTGGAGGTGGGAGCCGCGAACCAAATCGGAGCCACGAACCTTGGACGGAAATTCAGATCAAGTATGAGCAACTTTTCTGTATGAAAATTTTGATAGCAACAATTTCTTCTTACTCCCTCCCTTCTTTCCTCGTTCTTCTGTTGCTTTTTCGTTTTTTTTTTATTTCCTCTTCTTTTCCTTTTCTCTTGTTCTCATCCGGGTTTTTTTTAGTTCTCTCCTCTTTCCTTCTTTTTATAGAAGAGTATTAGTAGTCTCTTTTATCTTCAAACTCAAATTCTAAGTGGGGAACGTGGAGTTTTTTTGGGGGAGAAAGAACGTGAATAATGCTGGAGAAAAGTGGGAAGTTTTGAAGGAGAGGGGATGTGGAAGGTGGGAGAGAGACGTGAGGGAGTGGGAGGTTATGTTTTTTTTTTTTTTACCTTTTTTTTAAATTGAATAAAAGAAGATAAAATACACACATATATATATATATAACCAACTTACTTTTAAACTTAAAGGGACTATATAATAAGAAAATTCACTATTTACACTAAGGTTCAAATTATAAAAAAAAAATACTAATATAACTTACATTTAATTTAGAAGAAACCAAATTGATATATATATATATATATATATATATATAATTTTTTTTCTATTTAAACATATGAACAAATCTTACATTCTAAGAATGCGAATATTTTTATTGTTTTTAATTTTCTCAAATAAAACCTATTAAGAGTAAGATAAAATTTTAAAATATTAAGATTAGACCTAAAATAAATATTTACACCAAAATAGTATAGAATTTGGGTGTGGTAAAAAATTAGTTATTCACAGCATGCCCCTCTTTGCTTGGAAACATGAAGAGTTTTCAGGCAAAGAAAATGAACACGGTGACTAATTTTTGACCTCGCTATTATTTGGAAAGGAAAAGAAGATAAAAGAAAAATATGCGACCGAGCCTTGGTTTTAGGCAGCCTACATATCTCGGGTTATAAGGGAATCAGGTCACGTGTAGTTCAAGCGGATAATGACTGATAGAGTATGCTTAGATGGAGAGCCGAACAATGTTCCGTCGAAGTTCCGATCCGCGGTTCCTACTATTACATCAAAATGAAAAGAAAATTACATACTCTTGAAATCTAAGAGTTACAAAATTCCTATCTAAATGCCATCTAGAGTCTTGTCTTGATTCATGACTTGCTTCTCCCATTGACTTTAGACTGAAACTCGATGCTCTCGATGCAACAGGTTATGAAATATTCTTGCATGCTTGTTTCTTGATCAGCTGATGGAAAGATGGATCTTGACCATATATTTCCGCATGCATTACGTCAAAGCTGGTCGCGGCTGCTGTTGAGATCAAACGTTTCACTTTCTCTGGCGAGAGCCGGAATCTTATTTTACCCATCCAATCTGTGCTTTGCAGAAAAACCTACAAGCCATCACAAACAAACAAAACGAAAAAAGAAATTCTGCCCCAGTTTGCACTAGGAAATTTTTGTGAGTTATTGAAAACACATTAAACTATCTTTGCTATTGCAAAAATAAAGAATTGAAAAAGGCACTTTTTTTTATAAATAATGGGGGATGTCATACCCAGTATTAACAAGAATGCATGAAACCAGAGGATGTAGTACCCTGTGTTGACGATAAGATGAGGCACGTGGCACTTTGAGATGCTACTAGGGAATGTCGTACCCTATGTTAGCAATATGAAATACAACTAGGGGATGTAGTACCCTATGTTGGCAGAAAAATGCAACCAGGGGATGTAGTACCCTGTATTGGCAATGAGATGAGGCTCGTGGCTCTCTGAGATGCTACTAGGGAATGTCGTACCCTATGTTGGCAGAAAGTCATGCAACCAGGGAATGTAGTACCCTGTGTTGGAAATAGGATGAGGCTTATGGCCCATTGAGATGCTACTAGGGAATGTCGTACCCTATGTAGGCAAACAGAAATGCAACTAGAGGATGTAGTACCCTATGTTAGCAATAAGAAATGCAACCAGGGGATGTAGTACCCTGTGTTTACGATAAGGTGAGGTTCATGGCTCACTGAGATTCTGCTAGGGAATGTCGTGCCCTATGTAGGCAAAAAGTAATGTGACCAGGGGATGTGGTACTCTGTGTTGAAGATAGGGTATTGATTCCCTATAATAAAACTAAGAATAACATGATTACTTGTATATCAGAAGAAAACTAAGGATTTGAGAACNTGTCACGACCCCAAATCCTAACAGACCGTGATGGCGCTTATCGTGGAACTAGGCTAGCCAACCATCACTTTACTACGCTTTTGTTCAATCATAATATTTTACAATTAATAATAATCAAGCAACCATAGCAAAATTTATATAAATAAGTCTTAACGTCCCAAAAATAAAATAGTCTAACAACCTCCCAAGAACTGGAGTCAATAGTCATGAGCATCTAGGAATAAATAAATCTAACTCTGCTAAAACTATAATATATGTCTCTGAATCAAATGCTAAGACTAAATAAGGAAGGGAAGTGGAGAAGATGTGGACGCTGGACAGCTACCTCGAAATCCCGTGAAAATGCTGCTATCAAACTGCGTCCGCTACTGCTGCGAACTAGTACCTGGATCTGTGCACAGAGGCACAGGGAGTCTTTATGAGTACGCCAACTCAGTAGTAATGAAAATAAATTACAGTTTGAGTAATATAAACACACAGAACAGATACACAATTCCACAAACCAGTAAAACTCCAAGTCACCACGTAGTATTCATCAAATAATGAGTTCGAAATCGGTTTTCAGAAAACCTTTGAAACAAGTGCAATATCAGTATATCTTAGTAAAATTCTCAGTAAAACCAGTGTGAAAACGAAGTAAATCATAGTTTGAAAACTCAGTAAAACCTTTCATAAAAACTGCCCCTCGGGCCATAATCATTTATCGTAACCATTGCCCATCAGGCATCCTCACAATCACTCTGCCCATCAGGCATCCTCACAGTCACTCTTCATAAGCCCCGCGGGCATCACTCATTCGGTACCGGCGCTCACTGGGGGTGTGTTACAGACTCCGGAGGGGCTCCTACAGCCCAAGCGCAATAATAAGCCACAGCATGGCATAATTCACACACAATATAGGCCCGCAGCCTCACTCATATCACATCATCCTCACAATATAGGCCAGCAGCCTCACTCAGTCAGACACTCTCAATTTGCCCTTCAGGCCATAAATATACCGGGTTCTCGACCCAAAAACAGTATTTCATTTTCAAGAAGTAGTATCAAAATACTCTGAGTGTCAAAACAATTTCACAGAAAAGACTGAGTGAAAAATCATAACATAGCAGTGAGGAAAATAGTAAAAACATCCCCCAAGGGGTAAACAAATCGGCACTAGGCCCCAAACATGGCTTACAGCCCAAAACATATCATAATGTATAAATACTATTTAAGCAAAGGCTTAAAAATCGGTTTCGCAACTCAATAGTCGCCCAAATTAGGAACCATGTTCCAAAGTTTCCACCTTTTTATTTCAAAACCCGTGAAAGGGTGCATAGTCCGGGGTTTCATACCCTCAGGACAGGATTTAAAGACATTACTTACCTCAAAACTAGCCCGAAAACTATTCCGCAATGCGCTTGCCTCTCGAATCAACCTCCGAAGGCTCCAAATCTACCAAGTTCAGATTTTTATCATCAATATGTGCTTAAGGAACAATTTCCAATCGAAAGATATCAAATTTAACCCGAAAATCCGAAACCGGTCAAAACCCGACCCCCCGGTCCCGCGTCCTGAAACTCAGAAATTATTACAGAAAAGTGTTCTTCATCTTCTCACGATTCCGTACATATAAAGAACACCAAAATCGGAGTCCGTTTGACCCCTCAAATCGACCCTTGAAGGTCTCATAATCTCATGCCCCAAAATCCTATTTTTCTACTGTTTTTCATGAATTAAAGGCTGGGATTATGGTCTATAATCACCCATAATCGAGTTTTAATGACTAGAACACTTACCTCAATGAAGAACAAGGATTTCCCTCTTCAAAATCGCCCCCAAGAGCTCTTTTCCGTACAACAATGGTGTAAAAAGGGGTTTAAGTCGCGGAGGATTTAATTTAAATATGCACAGTGATTCCTTCACCGCGATCGCAGCCTTGCCCCTGCGATCCCATAGTGTTACGTCCTTTGACTTCCGCGATCGCAGCCTTAAGCACGCGATCGTGCTTCACCCTCACACAACCTCACGCGATCACAACCGTGCCCACGCGATCGCGATGCACCATCAGCTGCACCCTCACGTGCCAAATTACTCTACGCGATCGCGAACTCCACTACGCGATCGCACTTCACACCCCGCTCAACTCACGCGATCGTGACCTCCTCCATGCGATCGCGGAGAACAAAAATCTGCCATTCCTCAGCTAAGCCTACGCAATCGCGATCAAGTCCACGCAATCGCACTGCTTAAGCCACTCACCCTACGCGATCGCGGAACATTCCTCGCGATCGCAGTGAACAAATTCCAGCTGCATAAACACCAGAAAACCAGTAGTATTTTCAAGGCTAAACGAGTCCGTTAACCATCCGAAATTAATCACGAGCCCCTCGGGACCCCAACCAAATATACCAACACATCCCATAACATCATTCAAACTTAGTCGCACTCTCGAAACACCAAAACTAATATCAAAACACCAAATTTGTATCGGATTCAAGCCTAAGAACTTTGATATTTCTAAAATTCACCAATGATGCCGAAACTATCCAAATCAACTCCGATTGACCTGAATTTTGCAGACAAGTCCAAAATGACATTACGAACTTGTTTCAACTGTGGGAATTGCATTCCGACCCCGATAGCCTATTTTCCACTGTCGTCCGGAAATCGCCAAAAACCAATTTTCGCCAATTCAAGCCTAATTCTACGCCGGGCATCACAAAATTATTCTGAACACTCCCAAGTCCCAAATCACCTAACGAAGCTATCCGAGCCATAAAATCCGCATTCCGAGGTCGTTTACCAATAAGTCAATTCTTAGTTGACTTTTCCCATTTTTAAGGCTATTCTTAAGGACTAAGTGTCTGAATTCTCATTTAACCATTCCGATTTCAAGCCTATCAACTCTATAACATTAATAATAGAATAACCAATATATGATAAGTCAATAACAACAGTTATAATGCAGGTTTTCAAGTAACGACGGACCGGGTCGTTACAACTGACTTCATTGATGGTCGTACAAATTGCCAAGAGATTCTGTCATTACTTTCTAGAGATCTTCTTTCTCAACATCAAAACCTGAGTATTTTGTGCCTATCACCATTTATGTTTACGGTGCAAACAACCTTGCTCCCAGAACAACTTTTACCCGAGTAACTTTTGTCGACCCTTGACACATTGTTCAGTCCTTCAAGCCTTTTGCTCGTCAGGAAAAATCAAAGATGGATTTATGCCTTTGCCCATGCATGTTCATGCCCTGAAAGTTTTGCTTCATATAACAGGAAAACTGCAACTAATTTTGTGGCCTTTTCTTTGCTTTGCTTTGACAAAATTAGACTGAAGAAGATTCAAAAGAATAGTACGAAAGAAAACAAGAAGGTGAGCAAATAGGTATTACAACTTAATCTTCATATAACAGGAAAACAATTTCTTCTTACTCCCTCCCTTCTTTCCTCGTTCTTCTGTTGCTTTTTCGTTTTTTTTATTTCCTCTTCTTTTTCTTTTCTCTTGTTCTCGTCCGGTTTTTTTTTTTAGTTCTCTCCTCCTTCCTCCTTTTTATAGAAGAGTATTAGTAGTCTCTTTTATCTTCATACTCAAATTCTAAGTGGGGAACATGGAATTTTTTTTTGGGGAGAAAGAATGTGATCAATGCTGGAGAAAAGTGGGAAGTTTTGAAGGAGAGGGGATGTGGAAGGTGGGAGAGAGACGTGAGGGAGTGGGAGGTTATGTTTTTTTTTTTTTTTT